>BQNB010121028.1:0-14223 GCA_026074375.1 Tanacetum coccineum
AATTTTATTGGAAAAAAAATGTTAGACCAATCATGTTATTAAAGTTTGATACATGACAAAATCGAGCAATAAGCTCAATTTGGTCAAAGTAAAATTTTGTATAATTTATAAAAAGGGCCAAAAAACAAATGCGTCAATTTTGTAAATAAAACTTAAAAAAAGAATGAAAATTTAAGTTTTAAAAAAAAGATATTTATTTTTTTCATATTTTAATAACTTAATAAATTTAATAAATATCTCATATACTTTATATTTTATTAAAAAAATACAACAATATGTTGTTGTTATTTATAAATATTATTATTAGCATATCTTAAAGTAATGTATTTGTACGGAATTATAAATGTAAAAATAAAAACACAAGTTCTTGTGACGTGTAAATGAATACGCGATATTGTACATATACGAACGACTCATGTTATTCATCTTTATGAGATTAAGTAAGAATATCCGAAAAATATATTCTTTTTTAACTTTTCGCAATCACTTTCTCTTTAAAAATTTAACCCGCGCACACGTTTAAAATTGGGCTTAAATTATTATTAATTGAAATATAGATATCAAAATGAAGGCACAACCTCACACCTATTGTGAGATGAAAATAAATATGTGATACTCTACATATAACAATAACGACACATATTTTTTCATGATCACTATGTGTTACTAAACACACATAATGTATAGAACATGATATAAATAATTAAATTTAAACAAGATCAACCTATACTTCATGCCAGTTAAACAAAGTCAAATCTTTTATGCAAAAAAAATATATACAAAATATCAATCAATATTAACACATAATAAAAAATTTATATAAAAATCGTGTGTGCACGGATTATAACTATAAGATTTGCTAACGAATGCCCAGTGAGCATCTCGTAAAGTATAAACATATGAAAAGTTTGAGTGTATTTAATTGAATCACATTTAATAATAGTAAATTTAAAACTTATTAAATATTCATTAAATGCATTTTTGATTATAACTTTTATATAAAAGGCAAAAAACTCCATCGGAACCCGCCGGATCCCGCCTGAAAACCCGAAACCAAAAAAAACCGGTTACCCGCTATTTAATTTACCGACTCTTCAACCTTCCATGTGCCCCTCTTTTTTGCTACGTGTTTCTTCTTCTCTCCTTCACCATCTCTCCCACTCACTTCTATACTACAAAATCCCTTACTCTTTTTCTCTCTCTAAACCATCCACCGCTTCACCTTCATGCAAAAAAAATGCCAGTAGAAAAAACACCAGACAGAAAAGCATCCACACTTTAATATCAACCCCTATCTAATTTGGTCCAATTGTTTGGATTCGATAAAGTTGAGAAAACCCACCCACAAGGTTTTCGGCGGACGGAAAATGATTTTAGGCCAGAGATGGATATGTATATGGTTTTAAAAAAGTATAAGAGGCAGGTAAAGATTCAATCTTTGGTGTTCGTTTTGTGCTAGATTTAGGGTATTTTGAATTGGGTTTTTGTAACTTTTTTTCTTTTCTAATTTTGAGTACTTGGTAGGTTCAGTTATGCAAGAATAAAGATGAATTTTAAAACATGAGAAGAAATAAATTTTAGGTTTGTTGCTTCATAGTTCTTTCTATTCTTATTGTGTTATTTTTTTCTATTGGATTGTTGATTTTGTTTATAGCATTGTGTTGAATAAGGGTTTAGGTTATTTAGATTTGATTACTGTGGATTCTTAGGATAAACTATGGCTACTGCATTCGGTTTGTTAAGTATTAGGCTTATATATTATTTGGATTTGGTTAATGTGGATTTTTAGGTTTAATTCGGGCTGCATTGTGTTTGCTAAGTATTAGGCTTATTTGAATTTGGTTTTTGCTAGTACTAGGGTAAAACTACATAGAGGATCGAATCCAATCGCGTCGGAGATTCATAGATGCTTTTACAAATCTATAAATCAAAGTTTGATTCAAATTTTTTCCAAATAATTGTTAATAAGTTAAGCCGAGAATACTATATTTTAGGTTTACAAAAAGCCCAAACAAATATCCGGGTCAAAATTTACTTTTTAATTTTATTAATTATATGTAGTTTTTGCAGGAGGCCAAGAGGATTTGCTTTTGTTCGGTTTGTAGCACCTGCTAATGCTGCGAAAGCAAAATATCACACGGATGGTTGCAAAGTAGATTCCTTTTTGCCTCTGCCCTTGATCAGGTAAAACACCCATTATCTTTTTGCCGCTCTGTCTGTTTAAGGTAATAACCATACCCTTTACCTGCTATTAATTGTTACTCGCACCCAATTTAAGGCTACTGGAAGTCTGTTTTACACATACATTGTAGTTATATTGACAGACTTTTTCGAGTGCAAATCATGTGTTTGCTATTGAATAATTTATGAGATATTCATAGTATAGTGGGGAGCTAAACTAGGAAATCGATAAGCCTACAAGTCATGTCTTTCGGAGGAAGTCTTGAAACGGATACTCTTATAGATTTACACTTATATATTCATGATAATACGTGCTTAAAATTAAATAGGGTGCGAGTAACATTAACATTAAATTGGGTAAAAAGAGTCTACCTCAAAACCCCATAAATGTCACTCCATGCGAATAGAATAACATCACATCTTGCGATATGGGAGAGTTAAAATAGTAAGTGGTGCCTAAATGTGTAACGATTACAGGCGAAGGAGCTTGAAGCTGAGTTTATGGAATTACTCAAGTCTTATGAGGAATGTGCTAATTTGTCTTCTGCAATTGCATCTGTTGGAAACATGTATCAGCAAACTGAACAGGTATTTAGGAATTGGTCATTGTTACCCTTTTGCAGTTTATTTACTCGCTTTTTTGGTTGGTTTTGTTTATTATATAGTACTGATTTTGCTGATTAACTTAAATTGCAGCCAACTAATTTCAAGAAACTCATAGACAACGAGATGGCAAAAACAAAACGCCGTTCACTAGCTTCTTCACAAGTTAATCAATTATTACGCCAATTCAGAGAAGCTATATGGGTAAGTTTTTGTACCTATACCATTGTTTTTAGATTATTTTTTTCTATAAATATTATAAACTCCAGTAACGTGAGAATGATGTCACTTCATGTGATGCGTTATTTGCTTTTTGGAGATTCATATGTATTGTGCATCAAAAGTTAAGGATGTTTTAAATAGTATTGTTGAAGTTCTAATCCATGTACTCGGGCCCTGTTTACCATTATACGATGATTAAATTATGCATTTGACTTTTCGTATAAATTTAGTTACTGCTGTGGGTTGACGTGAAAACATTTTTTATTGCTACTCTTTACTGTCACATGGCAATAAAATAATAACAGTAGAGTTCAAATGTATACCGACATTTTTGGCATATAAAATTATAAAGCATTGTATTTGTCCGTAATATTTTAATATTTTGATATTATAGAATGTTTATATATTAGTGATAATACGCGCTTAAAATTAAATAGGGTGCGAGTAACATTAACGTTAAATTGGGTAAAAAGAGTCTACATCGAAACCCCATAAATGTCACTCCATGTGAATAGAATAACATCACATCTTGCGATATGGGAGAGTTAAATAGTAAGTGGTGCCTAAATGCGTAACGATTACAGGCTAAGGAGCTTGAAGCTAGGTTTATGGAATTACTGAAGTCTTATGAGGAATGTGCTAATCTGTCTTCTGCAATTGCATCTGTCAGAAACATGTATCAGCAAACTAAACAGGTATTTAGGAATTGGTCATTGTTACCCATTTGCAGTTTATTTACTCGCTTTTTTTGGTTGGTTTTGTTTATTATATAGTCAGGAAAAGAAGAGTAAACCAATAGTATCCTAGGGTATTTGCTTCGAGTATTAGTATAAGGAATGAAAAACGCCCTCTCAGTTTACCAAAAAAAGTCTTAACGACATGTCTAACTCATAATTTTGTGACCCAAAATCATCAGAAATTCATGATCAGAATCACTTATATCAATGCTCAAAATAGTTTGTGTGTGCCCCCCTTTATTGTCTTCTTGGTTATTGATTAAGAATTTTATTTTCAGAGGTATTGATGGCTCTTATGGAAGCACAATCTGAGCTTTCTTTGGCGACGAAGTCACTGGTCATCTGTGCTCATAAATGGCGCAAAAGTACAACGGAGCAGACCCTAACTACCGAAATACTAACCATCATTGTCGATGCCATCTTGGAGAAGCCCGCAAACAGTGAAGGAGCAAGCACCAGTAAAGAAGACACTCCAGGTAAAAATTTCACCTATTGATTTTCTTTAATAAATGATGCAAAGTTTTTCTTTAATTTTCTTGAAAATGACCAATCAAGTTTGTACACCTATTAATTGGGTATCATTTAAGTTGTCGTGTTTAATCTTTGATGTTCGTTTTGTGCTAGATTTACAGTATTTTGAATTGGGTTTGTGTAACTCTAAAACTTCAAAAAAAGCTACTCTTGATATTGTTCTTCTTGAGTCTCTTGTCGGAGCATTATCTTGATATTGTCTACAACAATTTTATGGTGTGTGTTTAATTTCTTTGTTTGACAAAACTGATCCTGTGGTTTAGATTTTTTGATTATGGCATTTGATATGAGAAGATGCTTTAAAAGGAAAGTTCTCAGATAATCAGTATGTGAGTTCTGAAGCATGTGAATCATGTGCTATCATCTACATATATGTGTACAGGGCATACACAAAAGTTTCATCAATCGAAGCATGGGTGAATTCCAAAAGAGCAGTAATAGATACTAACCTGAAGCAAATAGAGGTATATGTTTACTTTTCATACGTAAAAAAATAAAATGATAAGTGTCCAGTTTGTTTTATTGTTAATGTTGTTTATTATGTGTGTCAGAGATGTAAATTTCGTCTTATGACGATTACTCTTAACCATTTTGGTAAACTGTGTGCAAAATAAGTAGCTAAAAGCAAGATAAAGTTAAAACACATTGCAGATGGCAATAACATCAAAAGAAAAGTAAGCACATAAGACGAGTTAAGTAAGCTCATAAGCGTAAAGCAGCTACTATGCCCTGCGATTATTAGCAGTAGATAGGTATGCGATTTTAGTTTAGCACTCAGATTTTGTAAATGCTAGAAAATGAAGAACGCCCTTCAAATATTTACATGTCACTTCACCAATGCTTGAAAATGCAGATCGCCCTTGAACCGACACCATAGAAAGTGGCTTTTTATTCTTCGTTTTTAAGTAATAGTTACTAAACAAACATATTTTTTCCATATACTTAATGGTATGTTATCTGGAAACGGTATTAAAACGCTACAGGACTGTGTTATTGTTCCAACTTTCGAGGCTTCAACTATTCATTGATATTCTGTAACTTTTTGTATTAGGAAGAGTTGTTGCTGCTGCTATAGCAGTTTCAGTCAAAGGAGCGTTGCCGACTCTATCTTCTTTTGGACGTGATCATTGTGGAAACACCTCCGGGTCATGGATTGTTGGAGCATTTGCTCTTCCTGTTGCTGGTCTCCCTATCTATATAGAAACGGTGTTTACCATCTTAATGAGAGGATCTAAATGACACTTTTTTTGGTATCTAACATATTGGTTTTTGTTTTGCTTACATGCTTCGAGACCAAGAGGCACATGCAGCAGAGGTATTGCAAAACAAAAACTTTACGATCGATACTTAACTCTTTTTTTATCATTCTATTCAACTTATTTGTGAAGCACGATTGACCCTTTATCTTTTCTGTGCAGATGGAGCGCACATTCATTGCTATCAAGCCAGACGGTGTGCAAAGAGGACTGGTATAGTCTCTCATAACCTTATTATAAAATTTAATTAAGATAAAAGCAAATTTTTTTGTGTATTCTTTTATTTTTAAACACACTGTTTTTAATCAAGTATACCTTTTAAGCTAAAAAAATAAGGATCGCCCGAAACATAAGTTGAAAACAAAATAAGCCATAAGCCGGCTACATAAGCTGAAACAAACACCCCCTATATAAATTTTCAACTAACCAATAAGGCTTATGTTAGCTATAAGTTTTGTGTGCCTGCAGGTACTCCTCCCTATGATGTTATAGACATCATGGCAAGAACGATTGTCACAACCATGGGAGCACACAAAAATGAGACAACAAACTTAGGTAACAGACATTTGTCGACAACTTATACAAATTCCAGGTTTTCAATTTTGCAAGCACTAACGAACACAATATATCTTTTGCAGAAAATGAGCCCCCCTCAAGTGAACTGGCAGCAAGAGACACAAAAGCAACTGCAAAAAGACCATTACTTCCACAACCGTCACCTGAGGTAAAGAAAAAGAAGGGGGATTAAACGCGTGGCAGAAAAAAAATTAAATGTCATCCTTTTGTAAACAACAGATTAGCTTACCACCTAAGTACGTGCATGCTTTTGTTGTATCCTGCTGCATCTTTGTGTTGTAGACTGCATAAATTTTTGTTGTACCCTACTGCATCTTTATATTTTAACCTGCATAAACACATATGTATTTTTAGTCTAATGTGCTTCGGATGTTGAACAACGTAAAATCCTAAACTCTGCGGCGAAGCGCGGGCTTGAAACCTCGTTCGATTAATTAAGCAGGGCAATAGTATTACTTTTTTTAAATTTTGTGTTTTTTATCTACTAACAATATTTTAGATAAATAAAGTAACTAAAGTGAATAGTATATTTAATACATAAAACGTTCCTGGTTATGTCGTTAAACCCTAGCCGTCATCTCTCTCCAACATTTTCGGATCTCTGATCTCAATCACCAGTTTATCGTGGGAGAGGGGGGATTTTAATATGGGGAAACCATTTACAAACATCGATCCCAATGGATGGACATGGATCTTTTGAAACAACAAATCCTCATCTTTAAAACCCATACACAACCCATTTCAAAGAGACCTGGAAAAAGTTGCTACCTCTTTCTATGTCACTAACTTCCCTGATTCAATCGACTCAAGAGGATTATGGAATATCTATGCCCCATACGGCCGTCTTATTGATGCCTTCATTGCTACTAAACGTTCGAAAGGATGTAAGCGTTTTGGTTTCATACGATTCATTGGTGTAAACGATGCTTCCTCATTTGTTCGATCTCTATCCAACATATGGATCAGAAGCTTTCACTTGTACGTCTCCGTTGCCAGGTTCCAGAGGCCTAATAAAATCAGATCAAACTTGGATCCAAAGCCTCGTGCTCCTATTAATGAGACCATGGAAAACCGTAACTCTGATCCTAAAACTACCCCATGCAACAACACTGATATACCTGCTGGAAATCCATCTTTTGCGTCCATCGTCCATGGTAGCTCCAAATCATCCACCCACTTACCACAAATTGCCAAACCTCGCTCCGTCTCTTTAGTTGATCAAGACCTGATTAATATTGAGGATGCAACGAAAGTCCTTTTGGTTAAGATCAAAGAAATAGAATTGATGAGTCACATGTATTAGATATGCAAAAATGAAGGTTTCGTAGATGTTAAAATATACCATGTTGGTGGACTATGGATTTGGATCCAATTCCCCACATCAGAAGCAAGTGTTGCTTTTCAATCTAACGAAAGCATGAAACGTCTGTACTCTTCAATTAAGAACGTCTCTCCCTCTTTTAAGGTTGAAGATCGTTTATTTTGGATCGAGATTAATGGTCTTCCACTTTGTGCTTGGGGTACTAATGCTTTTAAGAAAGTTGCTTGTCTGTTTGGAAAATTTATGTTTTTCGAAGCCGATCAAATGGCACCCATGTGTTCGGGTCGAGTTTCTATATCTACAAAAACTTATAAATTCATCTCAGAAAAAGTGGAGGTTGAAATACATGGCGAAAATTTTGAAGTGCAAGTACAAGAATTAGGTACCTGGAGTATTAACATTCTTGATGATTCTCAAGAATCTTAGTCTATTAAAAAGGAGAGTGAAGTGGAGAAGGTTGCGGATTCTTTGATGATAACATAGCGGATGATTTAGAAGACATAATTAAGAATTTAAAAGAAGACAAAGTGGAGGAAGAAGCCACAGACAAAATCTCTAAAGATGAGTGTGTAAAATACCAAGAACCATTACAAGTTGTTGACAGTCTTGATCCACAACCATTCAAGGAGGAAAATTCTTCAGACATTAGTTATCCACCGGGTTTTGAACACTTGAAAAGGGGAACATCCAGCAGATGCTCTACCTCTTTTGCTAGATCTCGGAAGAAAGACATTAAAGGGATCTCTCTAATACACAAACTCTCGAGGTTAATTGAAGTCGGAGGCTCATTAGGATTTGATGTAAGAGGTTGTCGTAAATACTTAAATCACATGATTAATGGAATAGGGGTACAAATTGTTGATAAATGAATATCTTATCCATTAACATCTGTGGTACAAAGAAAAGGCGTAAACGCGTATGGATCAAAGACCTGTGTTTCAAACATAACGTGCATTTCTTGGGCGTTCAAGAGTCCAAGATGATCAAGTTAGAAATTTTTCGTCTCAAATCCATGTGGGGAAATTACTCCTTTAACTATGCTTGTAGCTTGGCTCGAGGAAGATCAGATGGCTTAATCTCCATGTGGGATCCAAACTTATTTGTCAAAGAACACATTTGGTGTGACGAAGCTTTCATTATTGTTAAAGGTCGATGGAGGAACAAGATTGGAGATTGTTACATGATCAACCTTTATGGTTCCCATGATCCTCTTGCTAAAATTGCTCTATGGAATAGAGTTTCGGATTTCATTCAATCGAATATTGGCAAATATGTTTTATTTGGGGATATGAACGAAGTTAGAAGTGTTCATGAACGATATGGCTCGGCTCTTTTTTTCGGTCGGGTGGGACAGGCGTAGAGCCGTGAGGGGGGAGTGATATTGTGGAAAGCGGAGCGCTTATGCGAGTCCTATTAACAATTTGTAGGGTCGTCGAGAGGGCTTTGAATAGATATTGCTACCTGCGACAGAGATGTTGAAGTGTGGTTTCTCTTTCGAGGCAAACTGTAGCTTAAATTAGGGAACTACAATCTAAACATGACAGTAATCTTCAGGTCGAGAGACGTATTGAGGAGACTATATATTTTTATTAAGTAAGTTAGACATTTTCCTAATTTCCAAAGACGTCTTATCTTTGCTTCTTGACATTCTGATTACTTCTTTAGATCGTATGTGGTCGGATCATACTCCTATTCTTCTTCATTGTAATAAAAGTGATTTTGGGCCGGTCCCTTTCAAACTTTACCACTCGTGGTTCACTCATGAAGGTGTTGACGATATCATCACATCTGAATTGAATAATCTTGTGAAACCTTCTGTTGGCAGAAAGCTTATTTCTTATGAAAAATTGAAAAAGGTGAAACCCAAAATAAAATAGTGGGTCGCCGTCAACAAAAGAAATGAAGATACTGGAAAGAAGGATCTTATGAAGGACTTAAGGATTCTCGACGACAAGATTGAGGTTGGTTTAGCTTCAAATGATGACCGTGACAAACGCATTGAAATTATTCAAGAAGATCATAACCTAGCCAACCTTGAAGATATGGATACGGTTCAAAAGGCTCGTGTTAAATGGGACATAGAAGGGGATGAAAACTCTAAGTTCTTCCATGGCTTGATCAATAAAAAACAAAGAACCCAATCGATCAACGGCATTATGCATGAGGGTGTTTGGATTACGAATCCCATCCGAATCAAAGAGGCATTTCTTAATTTTTTCAAAGAGAAGTTCAAAGCCAATGATTCTATGATATCCTTTCCTCCTACTCCCACATCACACACGTTGCAACAATCCGATCGTGACCTCTTAGAATCCACTCTTACCATGGACGAAGTGAAGACTGCGGTATGGGAATGTGGTAGCGACAAAGCACCTGGCCCGGACGGTTACACATTTGCTTTTGTAAAGAGATATTGGGACCTTCTTAAGCAAGACATCTTTGAGTTCGTGTCTTTGTTCCTCACTTCTAAAAAGATGCCGCTGGGTGCCAACTCGTCCTTCATTACCCTTATTTCAAAGATTACCAACCTGATCCACATCAATGATTTTCGGCCTATTTCCCTCATCGGTATTCACTACAAGATCATCACGAAATTTTGTGTAAACCGGCTTTTTATAGTGATTGACAAATTAATTAGTTACGAGCAAACAACATTCATTAAGGGTCGTCAAATCCTTGATGGTCTGCTCATCCTTAGCGAGGTTATTGACTGGTACACAAAAGGAAGAAAAAAATGTTGCTTTTCAAAGTTGACTTCAAAAAGGCCTTTGATAGCGTGAGTTGGAAATATCTCGACTTTATGTTATACAGCCTCGGTTTTGGTTTAACATAGAGGTCTTGGATCAAAGCTTGTCTTGAATCATCTAGGACCTCGGTCTTGATTAATGGCAGCCCCACTTCCGAATTTAATGTTAGACGCAGTTTGAGACAAGGAGACCCTTTATCTCCCTTTTTGTTTATCATCATTATGGAGGGTCTTCACATGGTTATATCAGATTCTGTTCGATCAGGTTTGATTCGAGGTATAAACATTGGTTCATCTAATATCTTTCTTAGCCATTTATTTTTTGCTAACGATGTTGTGATCACTACGGAGTGGAGTCAGCATGATATGGACAACGTTATTCGAGTTTTACATGTTTTCTATCTCACTTTCGGCCTCATGATTAATATTCACAAGTCAAACATCTATGGTATTGGTGTGTCCTCAGAAGACGTCCATCTCATGGCCTCTAATATCGGTTGTGTTGCGGGTACACTTCCTTTTATCTATCTTGGATGGCCTATAGGCTGCAACATGTCCCTAAGCGCGAATTAGAAACCTTTGGGCTGCAACATGTCTCTAAGCGTGAATTGGAAGCCTTGGAGAAAATACGTGCAACCTTATTTTGGAGTGGCTCTCTTGATTGCAGAAAATTAGCTTGGTTGAAAAGGTTGAATATTGTTGTTTCGTTCGAAAAAGGAGGCTCGAACATCGGAAACTGATGAGATTTCATTTTATACACTATTTCGGGGTCATTTAACCCCTTAAATCATGCAATTATGCCCAGATTATGTGCTTAATCGTTTGTTTTTAGGGTTTTAGCACTTGGATGACATTTGGAGGAAATACACGTGACTTGGGCTCATTTGGAGAAGAAACAGACAAGACTACGGACCATACACCAAATCTCTTAAAGGATCGTGCTCACAGAGCGTTGGCGACGGCGTCGCATGCATAAAGCGGACGCCGTCACGATCCATCTTGTGCGGCGTCAGGACGTAACCGTCTTCAATCGACCTAGTAGATTATATCTCATGACTGGGTCGAGACTATTACGGGATGGTTGTCGTCGACGATTTCTCTATTATATAAGTGAATTTATGGTTTTAAAAAGTGTAACTTTGTATAAACTTTTGGGAGCGAAACCCTAAAGTATTTTGTCAGCTTTTAGCCGACTTTAGGGCCTCAAAAATCCTATTGTAAACTGCCTTAATCCATGTTTTAATAAGTACGATTTATATGTCTTTAATCATTCAATATGTCTATATGTTCTTTGATTGATTTATGTTCTTGCTTTATCTTTAACATGCTAGGCTAAACCTCCCTTTGTATTTGCTTATGATTGCATAAAAGTTAGATTGTAGATCCTATTACTGTTGCTTCTTGTGATGAATGTGTGCGTTAGGCTTTAGAAAACTAGCCATAAGATATTAAATGGCATAGACGTCTAGGAAAACGCGTGTGTGTCAGTAAGGATACCATTGGTAACAGTTTCATACTACCTTACCCTAATATTGGTTGATCACATCTTAAGATATTTCATTGCATTTAATATATATTAGGGGCCTTTTAATAGGTCTTCATACTTCATTACTTGTGTGTTGTCTTAACGTAATATTAAATAGACGGCAGGTTCGTGTAATTCGTTCATGATTTAGGAAATACTTACACAGATCATCACGAGTGCGATAAGGCAACAAGATTAGGAGAAGCAATCTAATGAGTATATCTATCTTGGATGGCCTATAGGCTGCAACATGTCCCTAAGCGCGAATTAGAAACCTTTAGTTGATAAATTTAAAGCAAAGCTCTCTGTTTGGAAGGCTAATCTTCTATCTTTTGGAGGTCGCTTCACCCTCATTAAATCCGTCCTTGGAAGCCTCGGTATATATTTTCTCTCCATTTTCAAAGTGCCTAAAATGATTTTGTATTCCTTGGAGAAAATGCGTGCAGCCTTCTTTTGGGGTGGCTCTCTTGATAACAGAAAATTAGCTTGGTTGAAATGGTCGAATATTGTTGCTTCATTCTATAAAGGAGGCTTGAACATTGGAAGCCTTAAATCTTTAAATATCGCTTTGCTCCAAAAATAGCATTAGAGAATGTTTTCAAATCTGAATGCTCTATGGGTTAGTGTTATTAAAGCTTTGCATGAGATTGATAAGGGATTTGAATTAATGGGTGTAACCATAACGGCTTGTTGGCTAAGATCGTAGGTTCCTTTAACTATCTACATTCGAGCAATATTCTCCCTATGGACTCCATTCGCTTCCAAATGGGTTGCGGTTCTCAGGTTCGTTTTTGGAAATACATTTGGCTCGGTTCTTCGCCTCTATGTACCCGATTCAGCAGATTATTTCGCCTAAAGCAAGACAGGGACTGCTTGATCATGGATCGAATATCTAATTGGCAATGGGCTTGGAATTGGTCTAGTAATCTAGGTGTTCGCAATTCAACCCATCTTAACAAGTTGTTGCTCGAGATGAGTCTCCTTAATGTCCGAGAAGATAACGATAAATGCATTTGGTCTTTAGACAATGATGGTGTTTTTGCAGTTGGGCCTTTACGTCGTCTAATCGATGATCGTATTTTGCCATCGTTGGATTCCCCGACAACATGGCATAAGTCTCTTCCTCGTAAAGTAAATATTTTCATGTGGCGTTTGAAGTTAGACAAGCTACCGCATCGTCTAAATCTTTCCCTTAGGGGTATAGATATTTCGGTGATTTCTTGTCCTTCTTGTAACAGAATGGTGGAATCCAAATCAACATATCTTTTTCGGTTGTGACATCGCCAAAGATATTTGGAGGATCGTTCGTAGGTAGTGTGGTGATTCTTTTCCTATTTTCGATTCCAACGTTCATTGGCTCGATTTGTGGAATTTGTGGCTTGTCTCTAGAGATAAAAAAAAAACACCGCTTATTTGTCATTATCGCGTCCACTCTATGGTTTACTTGGCGGTATCGTAACAGCGTCATTTTTAACTCTCAATCCTTGAGGAAAAGTGACATTTTTGATAATATTCGTTTGTTTTCTTTTTCTTGGCTTAAACATAGAGGTCGTTTGTATTGTAGTTAGCCTGATTGGTTAAACTCTCCCTTGTAATGCTAGCTCCTTGCTAGTTTTTTCTTAATTAAATTGTTGCTATTCAAAAAAATTTAATACATAAAACTGTAATATTAAATTTTAATATATATTAAATTAAACTTTTTTAATAAGGTAGTAATAAAATTAAAATATTATTATTATTTTGAAGAATGTTTTGCAAAACATCCCTTATAGTTATAAAAATTTTACACAACACTCATATATTTATAATACTGGCAATATAACGCTTAAACTTTATGTAAATGGTTTTCAGCGTTTCTTTTGCTAACCTTTTTCAGCGTTTCTCTTGCTCAGTTAATTTTATTAGCGCTATTTTCCATTTTTATTTATTTATATAATTAGTTTTTGCATGTTGGCATGAACTTTAGGCTCATAAATAATGACAAAATACGGATCTAAGTCGATATAGTTTCACTTTTACATGATATTTGTACGAAATTCGCGAACTTTTTGAATATGTTATCTACATGACATTTGTAGGGTAGTCCAATTTATGAAACATTAGTAATTGGTGCTTTTAGAGACTTGATATGGAAAAGGTAGCATGAAAATGCTTTCAGAGACTTGATGTTCAATCTGAATGCTGAAATTGTTACTTCATGTGCCCTAGCTAAGAAAACAAAACCAGTGTTTGGTATGTGTAAAAAAGTTATGTTGTTTTCTATAGTTTCAAGTTAAAGTTTGATTCGTTGTCCATATCTTTTTTTTTTCTTCTTCTGAGAATCGTTTTTTACATATAGTGATGATTGATGTGAGAGATTTTGTACCTAAAGGCTTTCACTGATGATTTTGATGGACTAAGTTAATGATGGTCCCATAGTTTTACCATATTGTTATTGTTGGATTATGACCATATATGAATTAATATATGTCCGGAAATATTTTCGAACCTAAGGGGACGCACAAGTTTATATGTTAAATGACGAG
>BQNB010121029.1:0-15781 GCA_026074375.1 Tanacetum coccineum
GTGAGTAAGTGGTTGTACCTTAGATAATATGGAAAATCATTAAAGGTGACTTCAATGGTACCGAGATCAACAATTCCTTGTTGGAAGTTATCTTTATATGCGTAACCTCGGGCTGCTAATGAGATCGAAGGATCATTATCCTTTTACGACTCTTTCCGCTCATCAAGAATTTTCAAGATATAGCAGAGGATCCAGCAAGCATACGCATAAGCGGTCGTAATTCGTGAGTTGCCATAGGAGTGTTTCCCATCTCTGCATCAACCGAAGCCCCCATTAAGGTTTTCATCAGGCATAACACCTTTCTCACTATCATTGGGACCAGAAGCATCCTTCATCTCAGTATCAGTTAATTTGAGTTTAACAACATACATAATATGCTAAAGTATACATATGAATGTCTTCTTGAAGAGCTAAAAAATCACTTCATCTCCAGCTCTAAGTGGTAAGGTAGACCTTTTCCAGCATGTCTTTTCATTAACTTTGACTGAACCCTTGCCTCCAGTGATCTCAAGTAAAGTGATTGATGCACCACCTTGCTATGTAAAACAAAAGATTTATATTATAAACACTTAGTTAATTGCAATACTGAGCTAATTGCAATACTTACACGTAAAATGAGAATACCTGTGACTCTATGTGTCTCAGACTACACAATGATTTACTGATGGATGGATCACCAATTGACAAGTCACACTTGCAACCTTGTCGAACTGTGAAAATTGAACAATCCATGACAACATAAGGATTGTGTACACCAAAAAAGGCACGCGTATTAGAATTCTACACTAACTATAGCAATTAACCCTCGCATAAGACAAACAAGATATTGCAAAGGGGATTCAAATGTATAGTGAGTGCAGTTGCAGCAGTCTGGGTATCCTACCTTTGGTCCTAAATTTGTACAAGTCAAATATTCAAATAGATACAACTGCAACATAACTAAGTATCCATATAACTTCCTTAGACAACCTGATTTACCAAAGTCATCACTACAATTTCGATTAGCAGAACCACATACAAACACTATCTTGGTACTAATTTCAAATCACACATCCAAAAACCTCCTACGTCAACAAACAATCCATAATGTGCCCAATGTGTCACAGTAATTATCAGATTCTAATTATCCAATACCTCAGAATCAGTTTCAAAATCACATATGCAATCATCCCGAACATGAATTCCTTTTTTTATATAGACTTGTATCCTTGTGTTCTGCATTTTATGTAAACAAATGTGTAAGTAACATAATTATAAATGTTATATAACATTAGTCAAAAAGTAAAGGAAGTACATGGGCATCTTGCAGTAAGATCAAGACTATAAGGATCATGGGCAACGTTCATCCTGTGTGGACCATAGGTTTATCAAGAAATAGCGTGAACCACAAGATCAAGACTATAAGGATCATGGGCAACGTTCATCCTGTGTGGACCATAGATTAAAACATGCTAAAACGTCAACAAAATTGTTGAGTGAATTCATAAGTTTATCAATAAATAGCGTGGACCACAAGATTTAAGTAATAGTAGACTATGAAACACATTTAATAGTCCAACACTTTGTATTATTGCCCTAAGCTCATGACACCGAACCTTAACGTAATAAATTGTAATCAAACCAGTACTCGAGGTTTGTGCCCCAACACGGATACAGATGTTACAAAAACATCCTATGAATTTTCTCAATACAGATGTTGCCAAACATCCTATGAATTTTCTTCAAATGTTAAATGCGTCAATGGTCAACTAGAAACCACAGCCCAGACGGGGATGGTCAGTCCCGATAGATCTATCCATAACACTAGCGTATACCCAGCAGGTATTTAACGGTTCATGATAAAAGGGGACTTAAATGGCAATACGGTAACTTAGGCAATAATGTAATCAGGAAATAGCATACAGTTTTGAAAACACTTGTGTCCAAAGAAATCAAGCATGTAATCTCCCCCGTATTTAATAAAGCAAGTAGTAGAAAAAGGGGCTACAAACTCACCTCGAGTGAATGGTAATCAACAAGTATTCACAATAGAAAATGCGTCACGCTTACGATCGAATGCAACCTAATCCAATATAGGTCGTATAGCTCATCATACTATCGTTCGGGCTATCATAATTAAGAGGTCATGTAGTGACGTATGAGGAGCTAGGACACTTTAAATCGTAAATCCAACAACTCGTCGATACGCCACCCCGAAGAGGCCTCATTATGAAACTCCCTAGTAATATAGTACTTTGATTAACTAATACCACATATAATTCTATATAGCTACATCACCATCTAATCATTTTAGTGAAATCATATTTATAAAGTAAAAACGTTTATAAGTATACTTTAGTAAAACTGGCGTAACTTTCTCGTTTTTAGTCCGTTTCTTTCGTTTCTTACGTCCACGCCTTCGTATTAAGACGAGTTATCAAAATATAACATTTTCAAAATTTGAGTTTTTTTGATGAATAGTGATTTTACTGTTCATAACAGTTATATATTTATTTTTATAGATTTAGTTATCGTAAATCTCGTAAATGTCGTAACTTATTCGTTTTAACTCCGTTTTTAGCGATTCTTTCGAGTACGTCTTCATATTTAAAAGTTTTATTGATTTATTGATGTTTTAAAAGTATAAGTTTCTGTGGTGAATAGTAAATTTTATAAAAATAGTTTTATAAAAGTATATATTTAACGTAAACTTGAAATCGTCGTATCTTTTTCGTTATAAATCGGTTTTTCGAGTTTCTTATCATTTTGGAATCGTCATGAGACGTACTATTTTTATAAAATATAAAATCCATGTCCAAAAATTCGGACCAAAACAGCCCCTTATATATCTTTTGAGTTTATTTGTATAACTTTGTTTTTATATACTTTTTAACTACATAAATTACCACAAGTCTTCCAAGACTTATTATATACTTGTCTTACATATTATAAAGTTCATGATCCATATTTATATCCATATAACATGTGTACAAGTTCATAAAATCATGTTTACAAGAAAAATTCACTTTTACAAGTTAAACATATCCTAAGTGGTGATTTAACTATATAGAACTCATATATGCATAAAATGATAAATGTAAAGACTTAAAGGGTTTTAGATAACCTTATGGTGATGTAATATGATAACCAACACAATCTAAACCCTTGTTTAGATCATAAACCCAAGCTTGCAAGATCTTGAAATCCTAAACCCTAATCTTCCATTTTCTTTGCTTCAACACTTGAAAATACTTAACCTAACCTTCAAACCATCTTAGTAGGTCTTAGATATGTTGTGTGCATGCTTGTATAAGTGGTAGAAAAATTTATATGGGTTGTGTATATTGAGGGTTTTGAGCCGTGAGCTAAGAGGGGGAAGGAGGAGAGCTTTTTGTGTTTTACACCTTAAGAATGAGAAGTGTGTGTGTATTACCACTAGCAAAAGCCTTAAATACCACAAGGACTAGTCAAAGAACACTTTGAGGGTTTCATGGAGGTCTTATGGTCTTTGGAACACAATGAGGGTCTTAAGGAAGATGTTTGGTCAATGTTGCTAGTCAAAACTAAGCCTTAATTTAGAGTTAAGTACATTTTTGGTCCTTGTGGTTTGGTGCGAGTTCACTTTTGGTCCAAAATTCAAAAAAGGTTCACTTTTGGTCCAAAAACATAATTTCGGTCCACTTTTAGTCCAATCCCGTGAATTTGCACTAAAATTTTTGGGCTAAAAGTGAAACGAAACTATGTATTTTGGACCAAAAGTGTAACGAAACTATGTTTTTTGGACCAAAAGTGGAACGAAACTATGTGTTTTGGACCAAAACCTTGAGCATTGAAAAATAATAATGGGTATTTGTTGAAGCGTAGATTAATTTTTGTGGTTTCGGGAATGCCTAAACGTAATTTATCGCGAAACGTAAACACTTTACGTAACCGATAAAAAAAATATAAAGAGTTAATTATTAATTTTGTAAAATAATATAACGCTTGCTTGATGAAAAATTTAATTTGTTTGGTGTCCGTTTACGTTAAATGTTGATTTTTAGCTTACGTGATTTAACTATGTAATAAGAATTAAAAGTAAACGCGTACTAAAAAAAAATTAGTGAATTATATGACGTCGTCTATTGATCTAAAATACGAATTGTTACAGTTTAGTCTTCTTAAATGAGCAAGAAAGCAATTTAAGATGAATAGAAGACACAATAGCTTCAATCACTTGAGGCGCTGACCGTTTCTTGTTAGTAAAAAGTCTCGCATTACGTTCTTGCCATACATAGTAAGTACTAGCCGATAGCACAAGCTTAGCTATCACACTCTTACACGATCTTCGCTTAGCAAATGGAATAATATAATCAACAATCTCCTTATATCTTCCCGCTACATTAGAAAGACCAGCAAGGCCTTTCATTTGATCCCAAACCTGCGTAGAAAAATCACACTCAAAAAAGAGGTGTTCATGAGTATCCGGCTGATTTCCACATAATGGGCATGACATAGCAAGCTCTCCAGTAATGTCCCAAGTGCGTAACTTGTCTTGGGTCTTGAGTTTACCATGTATAACCAGCCATAGATGGAGCGAGTACCTAGGTATGCAATACGAGTACCACACAACATCGTGCCATGGAACCACATCATAATGAGGACGAATGGTCTCCCACACCGTAGCAACATCGAACTTCTTAACAGAACCTGTTAAATCATGCCATTCCAACTGATCATGCGTTTCAACAAGCATAGGGGGAACCAATGAGGCCAACATAGGGTATTTAGAGTTCCATTCGTGAGGCCAGCTCCACATCCCATTAACGATCAGGTCATTAACTTTAGAAGACAAAGTAAAACCTGCTCTAAATAGATCACGAGTAGTCACATACTGAGATAGTGGACCAACGTTACACCATTTATCGAACCAAGCCGAGGCCTGCATCCCATCACCAATACGATGCCAAATATAGTCCCGAATAACTGGACGAATTTGGAGGATCTTACGCCACCCCCAAGTCATGTTACCCCGAATAGGAATATCCCAAAAACTTTGGTTCTTTAGTTTGTACGTATGTATCCATTTTACCCACAACGAGTCTTTGAGCGAAATAAGATTCCAAAGATGAACAGCCATGAGGGCCTTATTAAATAAATCAAGCTTACGAATCCCAAGCCCACCCTCATTGCGCGGACGACAAACCAAATCCCATGAAACTTTCGCACGCCCTTTCTTCAACCGCCCTTGACACCATAAAAACCCTCGCATTAGCTGCTCAATGTCATTTAACACACACGAGGGGAGGATAAACATCGATGCCCAATAGATATGCATGGAACTAAGCACCGAGCGAATCAATTGCAACCTACCCGCTGCCGACAAAGATTTATTCTTCCAATCGTTAACACGATTTTGAACCTTCTCAATGAGCTCCTTACAATCCTGAAAAATCAGCCTAGAAGATACCAATGGAACTCCCAAGTATTTGACCGGAAGACGGCCTTCTTCAAAAGGAAGGACATGAAGAATAGAAATCTTTGTATGATTAAGCACATTACAAAAATAAGCCGTGCTTTTGGGGAGACTAGGAGTTAACCCCGAAGCAAGCTTAAATTCATCCAACGTATCCATAATAACTCGAGCCGAATTCACATCACCATGAGCAAACAATAAAAGATCATCCGCAAAGCAAAGATTAATCAATTCCATTTTAGAACAATAACGATGGTACGTGAATAAATCCGAATTCCTAACCCTTCGTTGAAGCATAAGAGTAAGCACTTCCATAATAAGCGTAAAAAGATAGGGAGACAAAGGATCACCTTGCCGAAGACCACGTTTACCCAGAAAGTGACCATGGAGGCTACCATTAATACATATCGAAAACGAAGTGGTGGTAATACATTCCATAATCCATGCAATCATGCAATGATGAAAACCAAAAGCCGCAAGAGCCCTCCTTAGAAACTCCCAATCAACGGTATCATACGCCTTTTGAATATCAACTTTAAAGGCACATCGAGGCGTACCCCGATCCAAATGATAATTATGCATCAATTCTTGCGTCAATAAAATGTTATCTGAGATCCTCCTTCCCGGGACAAACGTCGATTGATTAGGACTAATTAGACCATTCAAACTACCCTTTATGCGATTAGAAATAATCTTGCTAATGACTTTAAAAAGAACATTACAACAAGATATCGGACGATAGTCATTAATCCGAGTAGGAGTGCTCACCTTGGGGATAAGAGCTATAATAGTGTGATTTAATTCTTTAAGAAGGTTACCATTCCGAAAGAATTCCTGGACAGCTTTAATAACATCATTGGCAATAAACTCCCACGCCTCTTTAAAAAAGGCAGCCATGTAACCGTCTGGCCAGAGATTTATCATTTCCCATTGAGAAAATGGCCTCTTTAACTTCTTAGTTAATTGCAATACTAAGCTAATTGCAATACTAACACGTAAAATGAGAATACCTGTAACTCTATGTGTCTCAGACTACATAACAATTTATGTATGGACGGTTCACAAATTGTAAGTCACACTTGGCAAGCCTTGTCCAACTGTGAAATTGAAAACAAATCCATGCCAACATGAGGTTTGTGTCCACCAGAAAAGGCACGTGTATTAGAATGTCTAACTTAACTTAGCAGTTAACCCTCGCTTAAAGACAAACAAGATATGCAAAGGGATTCAAATGTAGGTTTTTCAATAGTGAGTGCAGGCTGGAGTAGTCAGGTATCCTACCTTTGGTCCTAAATTTGTACAGGTCAAATATTCAAATAGATACAACTGCAACATAACTAAGTATCCATATAACTTCCTTAGACAACCTGATTTACCAAAGTCATCACTACAATTCTGATTAGCAAAACCACATACAAACACTATCTTGGTACTAACTTCAAATCACACATCCAAAAACCTCCTACGTCAACAAACAATCCATAATGTGCCCAATGTGTCACAGTAATTATCAGATTCTAATTATCCAATACCTCATAATCAGTTTCAAAATCACATATGCAATCATCCCAAACATGAATTCCTTTTTTATATAGACTTGTATCCTTGTGTTCTGCATTTTATGTAAACAAATGTGTAAGTAACATAATTATAAATGTTATATAACATTAGTCAAAAAGGAAAGGAAGTACATGGGCATCTTGCAGCAAGATCAAGACTGTAAGGATCATGGGCAACGTTCATCCTGTGTGAATGCCATATGGATATACATCTGCCTTGTCATCCAACATAGGATCAACCTCGCTAATTGGTGTGATTTTTTATCCTTGTCACTACCTATTACAAAATAAATAAATAGCCAATTATATTTCTTTTCTAATACTTATATATCTAAATCAAATCAATATGTTACATTTACATAAAAATCAAATGAATATGCAAATCATGTAAACCATTAAATTTTACATCATGGAATATAATGTTTATAAAAAACAAACAACAACAATAATTAAACTGTTTTTAAAGTGTGATTCAACATTCAGAACCAAATATCTAAATCTAAATATGCTTTATGAACATATTAAAACTCAGTCAGTGTAAGAACCTCAAGAATAACCTATCTCTAAACTCTCTTAAGAAACTTGGTTAGAAAACACATCTCATTCATTTAACTACAAACTGAAATTCATCAAAAACTAAATCACCACTGTTGTCACGATTGCATACATGGTCTAACTCTAACATTTCATGCATATTAACTGAATTTCCTCTAAAACTAAATCATCATTAACCATGCTTAATCATAAACACTGTAAAAACCTCAGTTATAACCTATCTTTAAGCTGTCTTATGAACCTGGATTCAAAAATTTATTAAACTACAATCTGGAATTCATTAAAAACTAAATCATCACTGTTGTCAGAATTCCAAACATGGTCTAACTTTAACATGTTATCTCTTGTGTATTAACTGAATCTCCTTTAAAAGTAAATCATTATTAAGCAAATGACATGAGCTAATAATAATTAAGCTTCAACACCAAATACCTAAAGCTAAACGTGCTTATTAAACATACACGTTAGCTCAATACCTGCTTTATAAATATAATTTAGCACTATGATTGTAAAACCTTGGATATAACCCAACTCTAAACTGGCCTAACAACATAAGATAGAAAAACACATCTCATCTAGCTAGCTAAGTATATACCTGTATAAACATTGGATATAACCTAAATCTAAGCTGGTCTAAAACCTAGGTTACAAAACACATGCATACATCTAACTCCCAATTAAAAGTGATTAACAATTAAAGAACTGTTACTGCATTCCTAAATCTAAGAATCAAACATAATTTAAAATAACGTTAATGCAATGGCGTACAAAAACCATACATAAAAACAAAAACTGATGTGAATAAAACGTAAATCATATATGAACAACAATATACAAAATACTAATAAAACATGATAATTAAAACAAACCTCCTGAAGCAACAGTAGAACCTATATTCTTTGTTCCTCCATAACATCTAGAACTTCCAGAGCCTCTATTTTTCCTGGTTGGATACCTACTCATGATTTGATAGAATTAAAATCACAAAAGCTAAGCAATAAGATGATTTGTAAGCTATATTTCGTATGTATTTATACTTAAAAATTAGGGTTATGAGTTGGTTTTCTTGATCAAATAGTTATGTACGTATGGATATGGATGATATCTGAGGAGTTTATCTTCAAATATATATTGAAAAATCAGAACATATAAAAATAGTATAGATGACATATGTTATTAGGCAATATCATTATTGTTTTTAATAGATAACACAAATTCGCTATTGGATCAGTTGGAATAACATGTTGCAACTTAACCAAAGGTCATGAGTTCAAACCTTCTCAATGCCTATATTTTTAACAAAATTTCCAGTCACTAAATCATATTTATCCAGTCATAATTAGCCTCATATATATGTTATAGATATATGTTATAGACATATATATCATGTATAAAAAAATACCATTAAATTTTTATCCTAATATAAGAAAACACTTTTTATGTTTGAAATATTTTTTTTCTTTAAATATCTATGTAATTTTTTTTTTAATTTCGGTTTTCGATTCGGTTCGGTTTTCGGGTTGACCTTAAAATAATTTTCGGTTTTCGGTTTGGTTTTCGGGTTGACTCCAAAATAAATTTCGGTTTTCGGTTCGGTTCGGTTTTCGGGTTGACCCAAAAAAAATTAACCGAACCGATCAACACCCCTACTTAGACCAAACTTTGTAATTATGATATGATCAGATCTTCATATTATCAATTAGCAAATAAATACTTTCGGATGTATAGTAAAAAATAATAACAATGTTTAGCAAGGATCACGATTCTTTAAAGTTTGTATCTAATGTTTTGTCATCTTGAACTAATGAAATAATAGTAAACAAAATAATGAGGTTACAATTAAGTAAAACAAGGTTTTTAGCCCGCGCTTCGCTGCGGATCGCGGGGCTAAACCATGTATACCTTGTATGAGTCAAGCTTTTCGGTACAACCGAACCAATAAAAACCAACAACTATGAGCAGATGGTGTTTAGTCTACACCTTGGTTGTTCTTTCTAAGGCATATTGTGGCGTAAGGCAAGCAATCTTGTTTTTTCTAAAGCATGATAGTTTTATGGCTATGTATTGTTGTTAAGGCAAGCTATCTTCTTTGATAAATAAGAAACTAAAATGAAGTCCTGAACTGGTTCAAATGTGTTGCAACATAGGGAATGATCAGTAAACTCGGCTCACCAAATGTAGCAGCAAGCTGATCTGCTACTGCAATTATTAACTTATACAATGAGAAATGGCAAAAAGATAATACGTTGGTTCTTTCATCAGAAAAACAACATGATCCACCATACGATGCAGTATTGGAACATTACGCAAATCACTTTTTTTAAGATAACCAAAACCGAAAAACTTTACCATGTATATATCTTTCGTATCCCATTCTGCCACATGGAATCGTATTCAAATGCATAAAACCTTTTAACTTTGTACCCATATTGAATCCATCTTCCTGCAAAATGGGTGGAAAATGAAAGTTAAACAAAAAGGCCAAAAGTTGTTATTATGAATCAAGATCCATGTTAGATGTTTCATTAAGATTACATGTAACCATTTTGTTAGCGTATTGGTGTACAATGTAGGATCAAATTGATTGGCTATAAGCATACAACGCGGCCTGTTACGGTAACTGTAGTACTAATCCCCGACATGTCTGTGAGAGATATTTTTGATCCACAAAGCAAATTAAGGACATAACCTCTATCTCTCAATAATTTCAGACTTCATCTCCAGCAGCCTCTTTCTTCCTTTGTAATATACTCTAGAGTTTGCTCCATAGCACTAATATCCTACCTGAAATTATAGTTTGTATGTTAACAAATAAATGGTAGTTAAAAGGCGGAAACTTATTTCACTCATAAGGGAGTGTTTTCAATTGGTTTGAACTACTTATTTTCACTTGCGAAAAAATTCAGACTGGATAAGCAATCCCAAACACCCCTAAAATGCCTAATTGTGTAGGATAGAGTAGTAAGCGCATAAGCATTCTTATTAAAGTTGATTGAATCCCTCTATTTTAGCACATCCTGGATGAGAATACAAATAGATCACATCCTGGAAAGTTACGCATAGTGAATTTATTTTTTAAAAATAGTCTCAGGGTCATTATTTATTCATTTAAATTGTGGGTCAGATCAAGACTCAATTTATATGACTGGGTCACAGCCTCTCAGGTCCCATAGAAGGATTTTAAAAAGTTCAAAACTTAATCTAAATAGAGCTCTATATAAGCCGAGTTGAGACGGTAAATACCTTATGAAAGGTAACAAACTTCAATGAATCGCCATCACCACTCCTTGTGAATTCTTGAAGGTGACAAAGGTTGGTCTATTTTGTTTTTTGGTTCATTAAGAGACACATGGACCTGCAATATTCGAAAGTTAAATTTCTAATTTAAAGCACTTAGATGGATTATAAGCAAATATCAGATTTTAGAAAACATTTAAGCCGTTTGTAAGCAGAAATAAAGCACCTATGTTAGTGTAGTTATAGAGTAAACATATACTTTCTGATATGAAATCATGTTAAAAGCTCATTTAAGAAGAGCGTACGGTTGACTGCAACTGTACAAATATGTAAACAATTACGGATACAAACTCGTATAGAAGAAGTACGCATAAAAAATGGAAACGTGCTTACTAATAGTATATGCCGCTCCAAAGTACTCACTATTGCACTGTTGACTCCCTCATCCGAGTATCTCTCTCACATCGATCTCACACTAATTGCATGATCGTCATCTTGCAACACCATACAGAGGACGTATGTCGCCCATTTGGATCAGATGGAAGTTTTAGGAAATGTCGTATCACGGCTGCGTACAACAAAGATAGCCTAGCCAAGCGATATCACACTTCCGCTCATCATTGCCTTATTAGAATACCGTTTGAGATTTAAGACAGTAAAACAGCGGGTAACAAGTAAGCGTAGCCTTTAGATCAAATGTCCAGCGGGTATTCCGGCGGGTCGGTACCGGGTTAAGAAAAAACCCGCCAGAGCATTAAAAGCGCATTTATCAACCAATAAAAATAAATATAAAAGTTTATTATTACTTTCGTAAAAATAAATTATTGCTTGCTTGACGAAATCTTTATTCGTTTGGAGGTCCTTTTTACGTTAATTTGATTTTAGTTTACGAGATTTATATATAATAAGAATTAAAAGTAAACGCGTATGAGAAAGAAAAATAATTAGTAAAATAGATGACGTCGTAAATGACCTGAAAATATGAAATGTTACATAAAATGTTTTAGTTGCTGTGATTATGTGTTATGTGGTTATTGATGGTGATGTGATACGCTCCATGGCTTTGTGATCAATTGGAGTTGTTTTGAGGTGTTTACTACTCAATCAAATCCAACTGAAGGTTTAAAATAATACCTACTGACTTTGTGTTCCGATCGGAGGGTAGTGAGCTACCCATGACCCTATTGTGAGTGTGGAACGATAGACCCAGTGGACTGCGGGACACTGTGGTGGATTGGTTTGTACGTGGATTGCGGGACACGTGTGTTGTTATGGATTGTTTTAGTAATCGCAGCAATTGTTTGAAAGATTTTGTTATGTGTCTTAAACCTATGACTCTCACCAACCATTGTGTTGACGTTTTAAAGCATCATTTTCAGGTGAGCATCATGAGGATGTTAAGGCTAAAAGCAGTGGCTAGAAAGACCGTTAGGAATGCATTTGGAGTTCGCTCCTGAGTTTTGTTCGTGTTTGATGCATGGATTCTTTAGAATGCTATTTGATTTTATTAGGTTCGTAAGTCATTTATGTCTTTGTATTGATGAGACCCTTTGTCATTAATGCAAGACGCCGTGCGGTTTCTTTTGTTTTTCGGTATTGTCATGACACATTGTGTCTTCTATATTTAGTTATGCATTTAGTGATTCTCTATTGTTGATACCATTGTGTTGTGATGATATCCATTATGTTACGCCTCGTGTTTCCGCCTTGGCGGGGTGTGACATAAATCTCCGATCATTCTCAAGAAATAGTCGATGGATACTAGATTGCTCAAAGAAGAATTGACTCGCATTCCGATATGGGTTAAACTGCATGATGTTCCTATTCAAGTTTTTGAAAAGGATGGTATTAGTCTAATTGCTACGTTCATTGACAAATCTGTTATGCTTGATTCATACACAAGCTCCATGTGTAATGAATCGTGAGGTAGGAGTAGTTTTGCTTGGTGCCCAATTGAGGTAAATTCAGAGGCTGATCTCGTGGATGTTGTTGCTATTGGTATTCCATTTCTTTCTGGGGATGTTTTCACCAAAGAAACCATCCGTGTTGAGTATGAATGATAATATATGCAAGATTTTTGGTCATGTTCATGATCATTGCCCTAAAAAGGTGGTGAGTCCTCCTATTGTTACTACTTCTAATGTTGTTACTCCTACTGTTGAGAAGACTAATGATGGTTTCCTAACGGTGGGTAAAAAAAGAAGAGGAAAGGTAAGTCCAAGGCTACTAATGGTGGTCAGTTTGCTGGTCAGTTGGTTAAATAAAATGTTAGATATGAGTCAACGGAACGACTCCAAGTGCCCAAAGAAGGTGTTTATATGTTGGTAACAATGTCAATCGGCTTCTATGTTGAAGACGGCTGATTATTCTTCTAAGAAAGCTAATCTCTCCTTGTCTAAATTCATTTTTCTGCCTTAATGATGAAGAAGAGATGATGTTCAAAATGTGTACGATGGAAATCGGCCAACTTACTTCAAAAACATAAAAAGCTGGTGAAGTTCATCTTTCCGGTTGCTGTTGGGTAGACTGTTTAGTTGAATCATGGTTTTAGTTGCATTTAGTTGTCTTAGAATGTAAGACGTGTTATGCTGTCATAGCTTTGTTTTTGCTGTTTATCAAGCTGTTTTGCTTGAGGTTAATGTGGTACTTCACCCACATTCTTGTTGTACTAACTTTTTCGGTTTCAGATATACTGTTCCGGGGTAACCCTTTAACAAAATAAAAGCAGTAAATAATTAATGGGTTGAATTTATCAAGGTAAGCGAGAGGGTTGTTGACCAATGAAAATTTTGTAGAGTAAAGAAAGATGGTAGATGTAGTAGGTTAACATTAACTCTCATATGTCATGTCCAATGTAACTTTCATTTTTTATGTTATTTGTTATAGATCATAGAAGATTTCTATATTCACGTGTTGTTTTTAAAATCTATTGTGGATGCAACAATTAACATGTCATATTTGAAACAAAAATATCATCTGTTATATCATCTATTGTACATGTAATAATAATATAATGCTTGATTTATTTTTCTCTTTGCGTACGACATATGTGAAACCAAACAATAATGAATGTCAAGTGAACTTGAAGATACGAGGGTCAAAAATTTGCTTTACATTAACTTTTTTAACTTGAGACCAAATTGTAGCATGTTTAAGTATTCTTCTTTTTGTGAAGAACAAAATTCGTGTGTTTTGAAACAATTTTATACAAACTTGATTAGACTAATATTTTACCAATTGGCTCTTAACGTTGATATAGCTTTGTGTTACAATTGTGCGGGGTATAATATGGGTTGGAATTTTTGTACCTTCATTAGCTGAAATCAGTTTTTTCATATCGAAGAACAAAAACGGTGCAAGGACTATGTCTGATGACTCATTTTACTATATGGTTTAAACTATATTTTTTAGACATTCTAGTAGTAATCACGTCATGGGCTCATAAGAGTTTTGTTATATCATTTTACATATATTTTTACTTATATTTCTACGCAAATAATATTTCTGTTTTTCCTCCACTCATTATCTCTTCGCATCTAAACTGTCAGTTCTGACACTTGTTAGAATCTTATGAGTATGCATATATGTAGGAACAACTAGCAGGATGATATATCATTTCTAGTCATTAAAAGGCACAAGAGTTTTATTGTATCGATGGTTTTATTTATTGTTTTTTTTCCTTGGACGACATCCATTTTCGTTTAGGGAAGATGTTTTCCAAAGTCCCCCCAATCTGCGTTAACTGTAGATGCAAATGCAAAAGACTTGATTTGGTTCTAAAATATCATTTGCAACCAAGTCTTGACTTTGTTTTTCTTCCTTAACATTGTTGTTACTAATGTCTTCTAGTTGATTAAGTGTGCTTTTTTTTTGCTATATGGGTTTTTTTTATTAATATAATGGGTTGTACGTTTGTGACCATATCGATTATTTTAAAGTTATTAGGTATCGAAGATGTTTCCGCGCATATTTTTTTTTTTGAATAAATCGAAACTATTATAATATTTTTTTTCCTCCTACTTTGTGCATACAAATTTAAAAAAAAAAACAAAAAAAACAATTTAAAAAAAAACTAAAAATGAAAAGGGCTCGGGTCAATATCCAAAAGAATCGGGTCGGATTCTCATTTAATGCAGCTCATTAAACACCTCGGGGCAACAATCTTGGCCTTTATATATATAGTATAATATCAAATATTCTCAAGGCATTCTATCTCTTATGGCGCTCATCAGTGGCGGACCTAGGATTTCAAAATAGGGTATGCACTCAAGTTCGGTATTTTTTAAAGGTATGCACTCTATGTATATTCTTTCAAAAAATTTTTTTTTTTACACTAGCCCGTCGAATCGGAGGGTATGCACGTGCATACCCGTGCTATAAGTCAAGTCCGCCCCTGGTGCTCATTCTTTTACCGCGTTGAGACGTACAGTTTGTAAATTTGTTTATTTTTTTCTATTTATATTAAACTTCAACTTTTTTTATGAAATCGTGTGCATGTCGGAAGTATTTAATATTGGGCTCGTTTTGTTCGCAATTGAAAGATCTTTCCGCTGGTATTTTTATATCTGAATGAATCGGTAGATATGTGTTATATATTTGATAAATAAAGTTTATTATATAAAAAAGTCGTAAATAGTTAAAAGTTGAGGGGCTGTTTTGTAATTTTTTTTTCTATTTATATTAAACTTCAACATTTTTTATAAAATCGTGTGTACGTCAGAAGCATTGCAATATTGGGCTCTTGTTCGCAATTCGAAGATCTTTCCGATGATATTTTTTTATCTGAATGAATCGGTAGATATGCGCTATATATTTGATAAATAAAGTTTATTCTATAAAAAAGTCGTGAATAATTAAAAGTTGAGGGGTCGTTTTGTAAGTTATTTATTTTTACTTTATTTTGGGCCGCCGAAAGTTTTTTTTTACATTGGGCCGGTATTGGACTTATAATTTGGCCCGACGTCATACTGATTTTTGCATGCGGAAAAAGACAAAA
>BQNB010121030.1:0-20528 GCA_026074375.1 Tanacetum coccineum
ACTTATAAGCCTAAGAAAAAAGACATTTGTCCCATCATTGACATTTGAAATTTAAAACTCATCTCATAGGAAAATATTTCACATGATTTAGGGTCGGTCAAGGCAAAAATGATATCATCTACATATATTTGAACAAGAAGACTATGTTTGCTTGTTTTCTGAGTGAATAGTGTCGGATCCACTGCACCCTTGGAAAATTTGTTGTCCAGAAGAAAACGTGACAAGGTATCATACCATGCCCAAGGAGCTTGCTTTAAACCGTACAAAGCCTTCTTCAGATGATAAACGTATGTCGGATGGTTAGGATCAACGAAGCCCTCTGGTTGACTAACATAGACTTCTTCCTTCAATTCGCTATTCAAAAATGCTGTCTTTACATCCATTTGATAGACGGTCATGTTTTTACTGGAGACATTGGCGATGAAGATACAAATAGCCTCGATATGTGTAATAAATGATTCCTCGAAATCAATGCCCTCCTCTTGTCGATATCCCTTGGCCACTAACCTAGCCTTGTTCTTCAGAACATCACCATACTTATTAACTTTAACTTTGTAAATCAACTTAAGAGCAATAATCATGACACAGTCTGGTTGAGGTACTAATTCCCATACTTGAAGTCGATCAAATTCGTGAATCTCATCTTGCATTGCTTGAAGCCAGCAATCTTCAGTAATTGCAGATTTGAAATTCTTTGGTTCGACTTTTGACAGTACAAAGTTATACAAGAAACATAAGGCATCGGTTGCTAGTTGTTTTCTGGTGGATACCGGCCGAGACGGATTGCCAATAATATTATCCAGTGGGTGATCCTTGCTCCATTTCCCGAGATGATGAAGTGTTTGAGAGACATAAGGATATTCTGTTGAACTAAGATCCCCGAATGATGATGCTTTAGAACTAGGTTCCGGAGAAAATACATTTATGAAGGGATTATTAACAACAGGAGCAAGAGGATTTTCTTCCATGAGAGTCGATTCAGCTGCAACGCCTTGATGTAAACATGGAGATTGTAATGCCGAGGATGACGGTGAATAACTTGGAGAAGGTGCATCTTGATCAATGGTTGTAGATGAAAGTGTACCAGCTGAATTGACTGGAACTTGAACTGCTGGAGCAGGAGAAATCGGTCTTTCAACACGAGGAGGTTCCATGTATTCATCGAACATTGGTTGGAATAAAATCTCCAGTTCTTTATTTGTGGGGGGTACATAAGGTGCTGCAGAAACCGAATTTGGTACGAGCCCTGAATTTATCTGTCCAGGCATCAGAAAAGTAGGAGCGGGTCATGTACTAAGATGCACAGGAGCCATTTGCTCAGTCAACTCATCGAATTGCACGTGAATAGTTTCCATAATATGTCGGGTTCTTTTGTTGTAGATTCTATACCCTTTCCTGCTAGGTGCATAACCAACGAATATTCTAATATCAGCTGTTGGTTGTAATTTTCCAAGATCTTCGCTATCATTTATAGGGTAACAAAGAGCACCAAAGACTCTAAAAAAGTAAGATCAGGCTTCTTGTTATGCACCAGCTCATATGGGGTTTTGTAGTGACGAGTGTGAATAAGGGATCTGTTTTGGGTGTAACACGCAGTAGCCACAACTTCTGCCTATAGAAACATCAGGGCCTTGGAAAATATCAGCATTGTCCTAGCAGCCTCAACAAGAGTACAGTTTTGTCTTTCGACAACGCCGTTCTGCTGTGGAGTCCTCGAAACTGTCTTTTGGTGAAAAATGCCGACACGTTCATAATAATCAGTCAAATCTTTATTGACAAATTCTGTGCCATTATTGGTACGGATGTTTCTAACAGTTTTGTTGAGACCGACTTGTATTTGCTTCTAAAATTTGATGACAACCTCCGGGGTCTCATCTTTCGATCTAAAAAACTTAACCCAAGTAAACCTCGAATAATCATCAACAATAACTAAGATGTATTTCTTCCCATTAATTGTTTGAACTCGCATCGGTCCACATAAATCCATATGAAGGGTATTAAGAACTTCCAAGTTGGTGTTTTCAGTTTTGGGTTTGTGGGTATGTTTTTTGCTCTTTCCTAGTTGACACGCGGAGCAGAGATGATCTTTCTCAAACTTCAATCTAGGTAAGCCTCGTACTAAACTCCGATGCCACAACCATGATTTGTTCTTGGAGGCTTTGGACAACAAGCAAATTGGAGAGGACTTCATCATGTCTTCAATCGAGATAGTGTACAAATTAGAACCACGAGAACCTTTAATTAATTCAACACCATCCGTATCTCGAACGTAGCAAGAATGCTTCCTGAAGGCAACTTCTAGATCAGAGTCACAAAATTGTCCGACAGAAAATAGATTGTGTCCCAGTCCTTCCACATAGTATACCCTGGAGATCACACTTTCACCAATAACGTAGTCTCCATAACCCATGATAGCACCAAAGTGGTCATTCCCGAATCTAACCGTCCCGATGAACTTTTTTACGAAATTCCTGAGCCGCGAGCGATCCCCCGTCATATGTTTTGAACAGCCTGAGTCCAAATACCAAAGGACGATCTGTACGACCTGCATTTGAAAACAGACAAAGATGGAGAGTTTGGAAAGTTGGATCCCCAATTTTGGTTGGGTTCCCTTGGGTTAGCATAAGCAATAGCCGACACTTTGTTAGGTTTAGTGAGCCTAGTTAAAGGGCACTGTTCTCCTAAAGTGAATGTTCTTCCTGTGGGCATCCATTGATAACCTACAGTGGTAAGTATGTTGCCTGTTGGTTTCCATACTTGCTTGACTTGCTTAGGTTTCCAAACTTGCTTGACTTGCTTAGGTTTCCAAACTTGCTTAACTTTACGCACAACATTTTTAACAAAGGGGGATGCATTCACAGAGTGCAAATAAGTAACCACACACATATCATGATTTGCAGAAATTAAGCATTTGTTACATGTTTGGCAAACAGAATGAGAATTCGAATTAATTACAGTACGCTTAGAGCTAATACTAGAATCAACACGATTCGTGGTTTTCAGACTAGACTTAATTGTCCTAGGGTGTTCTTCTACTTTCTTCATGTTGACACTCTTAGCCGGCAAGATCCTATTTTTCTTGGTATTGCTCCTAGGCTGTGATCTGCTAGCATCAGTGCAACTGTTTACTCCTGTAGAAGGAGGCACAGGGACATTAGTCTTCTGACAGTTCAGTTGCTCTACAGGTTTGTGTGTGTTACTTTTTGACATTGCACATTGTTCCTCAAAAGTGACTTGCTTTTTCTTAGGTAAAGGGGTAGAAGCATGCTTGTTATCTCGTGTATTTAGGTCTTTTGGACAAGTGCCAATCACATATTCTAACAATTCCTGAGAGTGTTTGGTGTAAAGGCAAGCTGATGCAAGTGAGCTATCTAATGGTCTTTCAACCTTAGCTTCCTCTACGATCTCGCGAAGGGTTTCTACACTTTCCTTAAGGTGTTTGAGATAAACTAGATGCACTTCCCTATTGTTCCTATTACGAGGGGGAATAGGTTCAACATCTATAGCATACTTTCCTGGTGCAAGAACTTTTGGTTTTACATGATCCTTATTGACACATGACAGCTTATTCTGTATTTGGACCTTTAGACTCTCATTTTCAGTTAATAGGGCAGTTGTCTGTTCTAGATGCTTAGCACGCGTGATCTTAATAGAATCATACAATTCCTTGTAATGCTGCTTAATCTTTCTATTTTCTGCCCTAAAAAGCTCATTTTGTTCTTGAAGAACATTAATTTTTTTAGTTAATTAAGTGATATGAAAGTCTAAGGTCCTGAAATCAAGTATACGGTCTGCTTCACTACGAGTTTCTTTCAATTGAGATATTTGCATTCTTAATTTTTTGATGGCGTTGTCTTTTTCTTGAATTGAGGCTTTCATCTTTTCGATTACAAAAACTGAGTCAAAATCAGGAACATCTCGAGCGGGTGGAAATGTGTTGTTTCCAAAACTTTCTTTAAGGTTTTGGTATTTTAACTGCAGATTTAAATGATTTACCTCAAGATTAGAAAACTGTTTTACTAACTCATTATGATTATCCTTTTAAATCTTATAACGTAAATTAGAAAGCTCAACTTTAAGTTCCAGACAACGTGCTTTAAGACTAGTGTGGGCATCATACATTTCAATAATACTAGATACATTAAGCTCAGAATTCATTGCAACATAAAACACTTCTTTGGACAAGCAGTAAACAATTAAATTATCATTAGCAATAAGAAGGTTTTTCTGTTCAATCTCATCATGTTTCCTATCTACACCGTTTTGGTCAACCTCAGCTTCCAACTCTTCAAAAATATCTTTCATTTCTTTAATTTCTTTAGTTAGAGCCTTTTGAATGCCCTCAAAATGTTCTTTAAGTGTTTTGAAAAATGGAATGACCTCGGTGAGATAACATGCCTTGGTTTGTTCAAAACCCCTTTCCCCTTCAGTGAGCCCCGTTGGTGTAATTCTCTTGTTACAGGTTTTTTCAAAGTCCGAAAAGAGTTGTATTAGTGCAAAAATGTTAATTTTTACTTGACTCTTTGTTGGAAGCACCCTTGGGACAAGCGTTGCAGGTGTATTTGGAGGATACACCGTCAACGCTTTGATTGGCCTTGAGGTTGTGGCCTGCGTTTTGAGAGCTTCGGCTTTCATCTTGATGAGATCTTGAGACCAAAATATTTGCTCAGGGGTCAATTGTTTCTGTGGTGTGAAAGTCGCTAAATAATTCTCTTTCGAGTAATCAGGTGGTGTGATCTTAACTTTCTTTTGCACACACTCTGGGTCTTTCATTTTGTCATTCATTTTCTTCCTAGTGATTTCAGCTATCTCTAGGGTATCCTCTGAATTGTGCACTATGGCCGGGACATGATTGGTTTTGATAATTTCATGACCATTATATAAAGCAGGCTGAACTTGCTTTGCACGGGTGAGGCATAAAGGGTTCTTGTAACCAATAGCTACCTTATTCAGTTCATCATAATAGGGCTTTGGTTTACACAACATGTGAACTGTTTGAAGAGACTGGTCTTGTTTGTATAATTTATCCTCGACCTTTTCTTTTAAAGCTTTCATGTCCAAAAATTCTTCAAGGTATTTGTTTTCTTTCTGTTTAAAATCCTTTTTCAAAGACGTAACTTCTTCTACCATTGACTTGTTATGGTTGATGGTAGAAGCAAGTTGCAATTTTACAGAATGAAGTTCCTTTTTCAAATTTTCTTCCTTAATATTGCGGTCAGTGATAACTATTCTTAATTGTTCATCAATCTTTTGTTCTCTTTCCGTTAATTCAAACCTGGCCCATCTTTCATACAGTTCAACTTGTTCCTTATATGTTGCAAGTTCAGCAGTTAGTGAATTATCAACTACTGTGTTCCGTGTTGTTTTAGAGACAGACTGGGCATGAGGTTCATACATATCATTATATATCATCATGTATGCATCATTTGGAACAGAAGATACATTGCTTTGTACAACTGGCACTGGTGTGTGACACATGATTTTCCAACACCCTCTCCATGAGTGGAGAGGGATTAAATAGTTCTACAGAAATGCCCATAAAACGGGCTATGGTGTGGGCTTACAGTGGGTAAAGACCCGGCCCACACCATAAATCATACGATTACTTAATAAAACTACGAGCTATGCTAAACATGAAAATACATGGGGTGACTGAGTCTTTTTATTAATCCTAACAATCTCCCCCTAAGGGAGGTCACCCCAGAAAATACAATTTGAATTTTAGCATTCATGATGTTTCTGTTCTTACTTTTAGCTCGTATACTTTGATTCTTCATTCATTGACTATTCATTTTACATCTTGTAGTGGTCCTTGAGCTATTGATCCTTAACTTGTGTGATCTTTGAGATTTCTTTGAGATCATCAGCCACAGTAAAACTCTAATCATCCTTGATTGTGAAGTAATTGCTCCATTTGATGTTGTGACCTCGACCGGCATGTCACACTTTTCGGATCCATGATAGCTACATCAAGATAGCGAAGCTGTGTTGTAAGTCTTTCAGCTTCATGATATCTTTGATTCGGAATAAGAAGTGTGGAGCAGGGTTGTGAATTGACATGTCCTTTGTCCCACAGCTGCTACGTCGGGATTCCTGCAAGTATATGTTAGTAATAAACAAACGAAAGTGTCTTTCTTCACTTTTGTTAAATAAGGTTGCAAGAACCACAGTTCCCCGTTTGTCAGTATAAATACTGCCTGTGATCAGGTAGAATTCCAAAGAATCTCCTTGACAGGGTTTCGCAGCTGCGCTAGCCGTTCTCAAACCGGAGCGTCTCAAAGTAGACAAAGCACAGAATGAGTGAACCATGTTAAAACCCACTGATTAAATGATAAATTGATTTGAGAAAATCAGTCCCGAGAGACATCTGGAAAGAGTTTTGTGACACATCGAGAGTTTTATAATCTAAAGATCAATTTTCATCAGAAGCACTTTGTTTTGAAAGATATACACATTCGATGTGCTAGAAAATTCAGTTGTTTGAACACATCGAAAGGTTTTTCAAAAATTACTCGTCAATTCACTTCCTGGAACAAGTTTGATTCATAAAGAATCGCACCATCGTTTCTTTCCAGTTGTCACAAGCTTGATCCTCAAGAGGATCTCACATGTCACCTACCAAGAGCTTGTTAAATGTTGCTCTAAGAAGATTCCATCTCATTGTGCATCCTTCGGTATCACTCGGATGTTCTGGCAATACCATGAGGATAATGCGAAGGACTCTTAAAATCTTTACTTGTTGTCACAGTGTGTGAGAAACAAGCACAATATGGATTAGTGTCCTAACGAGATTTGTGGATGATCTCATGGCTCTAGACTCAATAGTGCATTTTTGGTTTTTGGTAGTCGGAGGCTGGGAGCGGACTGCCACCATTTCAATATCACTAGCTCGAGTGAGAGAAGACATAGAAATGTATTGATCTCCGTGAGAAATGAAACAAGAATCCTTTGAGGGATCTTGAGGGGCTAGGAAGGACTGTGCAGCGTATCACTAGGTCCATGATACTTGTCTTCAATGTCAGCAATCAACCATGTGATTCTGACAGCATATGTAGTGACCCGATATCTTGCCTAATGTATAAGGAGGGCTGCATCTTTTCACCTTTATCATAACATTTCTTTTCATTCTTCAACCCCTTCAATGTTTACCAGACTTCATTACTCAGTACCTTGTTTGGGTTTATTCCAGTACTAGCTCAATCTCAGTCCGCACTATTCCCTTATTCACACATAACCCTTACTAATCATACTAAGGACATCTACACTGAACTATTGGATTGTCCTTGGGTAGGATCCCTCCGGCTCTGGCTGGATCCGAGGAACATGTACCTTAACCATACCAACCATATAACTCGATAAAGAAAGTACAGGACGGTCTTTCGGTACTTATCATTTTGCCATAAAACCATTTGAAAAGTAATCAAGGTACTTGTGATATAGATATCAAAATCAATGGATCTGAATGTTGATTAATTAGAAACTGCTCCCCCTCAACATGTGCGTCGATATTCGAAATTGTTTAGCACATGGAGGGAGGAGAACCTGCTTGAGTCTTAAATCACATTCTCTCCCCTGATCAAAAATTCAACCTTTGAGATTTGATCTCAATTGATTTAAATAATGTAAGGAAAATATAGGAGAAAATGTGGTCTGATTAATACAAGCCGATATTGGAACCTATAAATGCTCCCCCTCAATTAATGAGGACTCTATTAGTGTCAGTTATGATGAGTATTATAATTATTGGAGTTTAACGAGAAACTCATGAAAAATTCATTAAACTGACACATACCACTGATTACCAACACTACTTATCGATGTACAAGATTGTGTATGTGACATGGACCTGAAATATTTAGCACTTAGAAGTGGCATAGTCATGTTTGTCCAAGTAGCAATCTGTAATCCGTATCGATACTCTCCAGATGGAAGTTGTCTTATCTTGTCCCCGAACCCCAATCCTTTCTTGAAAGACACAAAAAATATTCGAAGTACACAAATAATTCGAAATCATAACATCAAAGTCAATAAGTCCCTGATGATTTATGTCTCCTTACAAAGATAGTGATGATATAAATTGAACAACCAAGGTTAGCCTAAGTCATGAATGTCACACTTATTCCCTCAAACAGCCGAACATTGATAATACCTAAGTCCAACTAAGTCTTAGAAGGAAACATTTCTTCCTGCCAGGATAAATGAACAATCAAACAGGAATCATTCCCATACTTATCAAACTAAGTGTACCTCTTTTGACAATACATTCTACTCCTTTGAAGTAAAACTTAGAGATTAACTGATATGGTTAAATACTAATCGAACAGAAACTATCTTCAACTTCAAGGCTTCTAAAACTACATAATTATTTCCAAACAAACCTAAGCATTTTAAACTATAGGTGTTGGCATATTGATCGCAGTGTAGTTTAAAATCCTAAGTCACTATCTTGAAATATATAAGCCTCTAAATGTTAACACCTTATGACAAATGTAGCCCTTGGAGTTTAAAACTCCCTCTCAAATTATTGTCTTTAAGTTAAAAACTTTCCATATAATTACCAGGGGTGACATGTTGTAATAAATTCGAAAACCTTTCACCCCCTCGAACAAGACCCCGTAAATCTATTTAAAGATCTATTTGTAATTTATTCGAGTGGGTCCGTAATTTTCTGAAAATCTGTTTGTAGGTCGAAAATTGATTCTGATTTGATTAGTAACACTTTACAAATGATAACCCTAACTTTATTATGACTCAAAAAATTATGAGAAAAATCTTCGGGATATAAAAATATACCACTAGCAAACTAGAACCAGTTCTGATGTACGTTAAACGAGGTAAGTACGCTAATTGCCAATTGACATTCTAAGTCCTAAGGTTGAATCACAAAACATCTAAAGTCTAAATGAGTTAAAATTAATTAACTCCCTTTAAATCATGATAGTTATAGTCAAACCTTTTTCCGTTTACCCCATAGATTATACAAAAAGATCATTTTGAAAGAATTATTAGCACATTCTCCCCTCAAATATTTTCCCGTATTCTATTTAAAGCGCTGTAGACATGTATTGGAGTGATAGAAAATCTTTTAAAATCTTTTTCTATGAGAGACTTAGATTGACAGATGAAGTTATGAAGACAACACCTTTTCCACCATGGTTAACACAAAAACTTTTTGAAGAATCATAGAATACAAATTATTCGTTAATAAAAGAAGACTTCTCTTTCTTTATCAAGCAAAAAATGCACTGAAGCGTACATTAATCGAGTTGCACGGATAAGACATAATCCATGCCGGGAGAACTTATCATCCGTTGTTAGGAACATGGCCGTCTTTTTTGCGACGTGTTTTCCTCATTTTGAAAACCGGGTTGCATATCAGAAATAATAGCAAGCCATTTTTGACATGTTTTTGAAAACATTTTGAAACATCGTTCGAACTTTATTTACAGCACCGTGTCATTATTGAATGACATTTCTAACGCGTAAATATTATCGATTCCAGAAAAGACATGTCATGAAAAACATATTTTGGAATTTTCTGATTTAAATTTTTGTATTTTGTTTTTGGAAAATTTTTTTTTTTTTAAATGAAAATCTTTTTGGGTTTTTTCTAGTTTTTATATATTTACGAATGATTACATATAATACCCTATAACATCTTCATTTTCGTCGCCAGCATTTTTCATCGTTTCTAGAGACTGCTTTGCATTCCAACCTTTTCATGAGAATTCAAGTTTTTCATGTCCCTAAGGTTTTGGAGAAGGTATCTGCCAGTTGAAGATTCTTACCGACGAAGTAAAGCTCAACCACATCATTTTCCTTAGCTCCTTGATTTCCTTGTTTTTTCATAACACCTCCCAGTTTACATCTAATTTTCACCTATAAATCCACGTCAGGGTAAAAAATCATCACTTGATTGGACGAGTACTACTTCCAAAACTCCAAATTTCTAACACATAAAGCTTTTCATGGCATCAATCCCAACAGGATTTGGTTAATGCATCTTATATAATTTTGCGTCACTGAAAGTGGAAAGCAATCATAGTAGCAGAGCAGGGCTTCTGTTTATAGTTGGAGACTTAGGATACCGTCTGGAAGATTCACCAATAATCTGTCAGCGATATCTTGCTATTTTTTTATGTGCTCTTGTGGTTGATTTACGAATGCATGTACGGTTGGGAAACAATTCTGGAAGCTGATTCTCAGAACTAGGTTCTGGAATGGAAGACCAAATTCATATCATTATCCCATGTGTAGCAAACTACAACACCATGATCATCTCTTCAACACTAGTATGAAAAACATGAAATTGTTCTCTTGGGTTTGTAAGAGTATCTGTAGAAGGATTGAAGTAACACATCCCAACATATGGGCAAATAACAAATCACATTCATTCTTTTTGGTGGAACATTAGGTGTTGGAGAAGGAAGTTGTGGTACGAGTCCTGAACATGATAGTTTCTAGGAAGTCAAAAGTTGAGGACCGGTCCAGAACTGATGTGTGCAGGAAGCCGTGTGACTTGACCAATTTCAGAATCTTAATTGCTCTGCTGTAGTGCGGATGATGGTTGGGTAAAGTTATAATGAATGATTCTGACAGGGAGAGATACTGGTGTTTAGAGATGAGAGATCGATAACTGAAGTATCCATAAAGGAACAGATTGAAGTAAACTTGGTTTGATAGGAAAATTGGACTTGAATCACTTCCGGTTTCCATAGATTTTTCCTGGTTCATCTTTTACTTATATTATTCTTCAGATCAGGCTAGTTTTCCTCTTATCCTCCCCAACATTATCATCTCCTGTCAAAAAAGTTCACTGACCACATCTGCTTCCCCACTAAAGAATATACCCTTTTTCCTCATCAGAACCCCTGGCTTTGATCCAGTTCCTTCACTGAGGCTCTAGAGATGACTGTGGACTCATCATAGAACCCTATAATTTATACCAGTTCCCTTCAATTGAGCTCCAGTTCCAGTTATCTCTTGCTCCATTTTCTTGCTTTCCTTAAGATCTTTCATTATTCAGCAGCCTCTTGTTCAGCAAGAAAGATTTTAGAATACCCATGAGCATCTTAGACGAATTAGAAGACCTTTCTTTGACACAATAAAGGCATCTCAAAAGCAAATACCAAACTGTCTTTTTTGTGTGGGCTCGGGTCAGATCACATATCGCTCAACTTTGTGTCATGTGATCAGATGTTTGTTTTGGAGGCAGTATGCATCAGAGAGTAAACAACATCATCTCATGTGTCAGTGAATCTGCCATCCAGTTGAGGTAAGAGCTGGATGTTGTAATGGAAGGCAGATGCATCAGACTCCGTGGTTTTTCTTTGAAGCTTTGGTGATCATCTTTCGAAGGCGGCTGAGTGCCCAGAAAGGCAGATTCGGTGTCTTCTCTCTTTGCTGACCTACCTGGTTTGATCCAGCTAAAGGCCTCATCATCATCGCATCATCGTTCATCATCACTTCATGCATACTCTTGTGAGCTTTAACCTAGACTGCAACTTCCTTACCATGGCATCTTCATCTGCTAATTAAGCTCCATAAGAGCTGTATCGATGGGTAGTTGCAGGATATCTGTTTGCATTCTTGTACCCTTATTCATTTGTTTGAAGATAGCACTCTTTAGATCAAATTCTTTAAAGAGCCTCTTGTCTGTTGGACCTGATGAGTAAGTGAATCTTGTTTCTCCTCACCTTGTTCTCCCTTTGATTTCTGATAATCACCTTAGACTCTTTTCAATTCTTGATTCTTGATGGACATTAGGCCAAGCAGCGTAGAGTAATTTTCTCGATTAAATCTGCAGTGGTCGTGTCAAGAATCTTAAGGAGAGCATCATCAGTTTTGTTCTAGATATTTTATCAACAACCGTAGGAACTTGGATTTGATAAAGCAAAACATCGGTTAGAGTGAACAGTCTTCCTTGACTTCATAATCTCTTGCTCAAACTGCACTCTAGCTGAAGGAGATAAGAGTGATTTACAGGAGAAGTGTGATGAAAGTTTTTGTAGCTTCCGTGTTGGATTGATGGATGGATGACCAGTTGACGACGGCATAGTTAGATAGAAGACATCGTGAAGGTACAGTCACAGGAAAGGTTTGACGTTACAAGCTGATGACTTGTATCAAGTAATGGGTGAATCAGACTCCACTATAACTTTAGATTCTCTGATCATCTTCGGAGTTTGTCATACAGAAATTGGATCCCTCATTAGTTAAAAGTGTCATCGAGATTTCCATGGAAGAAATAGAACCAGAATGACTTCTGGATTTTCTCGATGACACGTTCCGTCTCTTATTAGCTATCAGGTTTTCATGAACTCTTTGGGTAGGCCTATCGCGAGAATTCATCATCCATAGTGCTCTAGGGTATAGTCTATCAAGAACACATGTAATTTTCCAGAGTTTGATCCAGTCTGTCCATCTTGCACTCTCCGGGTTCCTGTCCCCAGACACAATTCTGCTGATAGCAGAACTTCACTTGCAACAGCTTCTTCTTCACTTCAGTTAAGCTGATAGATTTTACCTAATTCCAAAGCTAAGTCCTGGTTCAAGGATGAAGTTGTCATGCAGAGTGAACTCTAAGCCTTCCGAGGATCAGCACACAGGGTTTAAGTAAACATTTAATCACATTTAATTCACATTCTCCCTTCAAAATTGCATATGCGATGCCATTTTTTTGATCTAAGAGAATTATAATACCAGCTGAAGTACGTTGGTCCACTTAACTAACAACAAGCATGGGAAAAATATAGTAAGCGTGTTAATGAGAATGGTCAAACACAAGAAGATTTCTCTTCTTTTGAAGATAAAGCGCACTAAAGCGTACACTCTCCTTTTCTTTGAAAAATTGGATTCGTATAGAAGAATACGAAAGCCATCGACTTGAGCTAACACACATTGAGTGTTTTAAAAGTAGCTCAAGACCGAAAAGATTTCTCTTTTCGTTATTAAGGATAAATGCACTAACACGTACATTTCCTTTGTCGTGAATATGTTGTGGCAATCTAACATTTTGATAACAAGCATTACCATGAGCTCAAAACTTGGAATGATTTTGTTATTATAGCTCATGACCAAAGATTTCTTTACTTTTTTTTTTTTTTTTATTTTCGATTTCAAGAATAAATGCACTGACACGTACAGCTCTCCTTTCACTGAAGCGTACACCTTTCTTTACTTTAAGAACAGGGCTTGAAGAATGCCAACAACGCCCATTTGACATTAAGGAACGAGGTTTAAACCGTTTTGATCAACATCATCAAGATGAAGAACTAGGACCTGAATTGATTTGTCCAAACATCTTTTGATGAAAGAACAAGGTCTTGAACTGTTTTGTCCAAATGACATCCATCGATGAAGAGTGGAGGCCCTTGAACGGTGGTGAACAACGCCATGGATAAGTAACGAGGCATGAACTTAGTCTTGTCCAAACGTCATCAAGATGAAGAACGTTCATCAATTTGAATGCCTTGAACTCCTGACGTTATGAGATATCATCTTTTGGTAACCAAACTCCGAGTCTTCCGTTAAAGGATTGACAATATACCTGCAATTTAGATATAAGTACCTGCACTACATAAAGAGTTTGATAGCATTCATATGGTTAGGATATCATCATTTGAACCATTTGGAGGTTCACTGTCAACTTTGGTGTGCTATCTAAGAACACCCCATCCAGAGTAGCCACCTAAGACAATCACAGTCTTGAAAATTACTACCCGTTGGTATTTCCACCTAAAGATAAGATCTAGGAGTGTGTGGTTTTCATGCACAGCTGAAACTTATGAAGAAAACCTTGTCCTATATCCATTTTCGCTTATACCAGGTTATGAGTGTGGATTTGTTCAACGGATAGGTAGATTATGATCTTGGGAGACTGAATTTAGCACGAGAATTCACCTTATTCAGGAACTTTGTTATTCAATCATCATGATTTGTATTAAAGATATAATTATACAAATGAACAAACACATTTTTTGGAGTGCAGAACAAGAACTAGAATTCTCAGAGTGATCTACTAGCGACACACCTTTGACATCCACAACTACACTTAGATACAGGCAAACTCCTAGAAATTTGATTGTTACTGCCTAGTATTATGGTGCTGGCCATTAGTAGTGTTTTGTACTATAGTATGCATCACACCTAGGTTTTGAATTCCTATTTCTTTCTTGTTCTTTTTCCTAGCATCTCGTAGTAGTGAATAGGAGCCATATCATTGAACCATACGTTCTTCTTGACTATTCCTAAATGAGCAGGTGCAATCACGTGATGAGGTTTTGCAAGCACATATACTGAACTTTAGCAAATAATAAGGATTGACGTTTTTGACAAAACCGTCCAAATCACATCAACTAGGAGGCAAACCGTTGTTTTGAAAGTTAGTCGTCATATTTAAACGCATTGTGTCTAACAACTGATAGGTTCCTGGGTGGTTGTAAAACCGATTTCCCCAAATTGATGGTTTTCAAACTTAGTAAACTTTTATTTCCTTTTAACATACTTTAATTCGTTTATCAATGCTACATTCGCAAAAACCTTTTCCTGAATCTGAAGCTTTTAAATCACATTTTCCACAGTCTTACTATTTACTTGATCAATCAGTGATGTCAAGAATGATCTTTCGTCGAATTCGGTCCTATTTATAGGAATCATAAAGTTCTTTGTAAGTCTGTTTAAATGCTCATTTCCCTAAGAATTTAGCCACTTTATGTTTCTAATTTGATGTAATTGTTTAATTACAATCAAAGTCAAGTTTAACCTTGGCTTCAATTACTGCTATCCTTCACACTTATTAATTTGATCTCAAGGTTGCAAAAACATGTGGTTTGAAACAATTTGTAGCTGAGCTTTCAAACATTTATCACAAAAATTACACAAAACTCAGGAGCGTCCTGGTTTTTACATGGTTTTTTTTACTTTGAAGACTTTCTTTCCTTTAGGTAGCATTGCACTTTCAAGTGAAAACAATGTTTTTCAAGTTGTAAAGATTCCTTGTTTTTTTTTATTTTGGAAAAAAAAAAAAAGTTTTTTTCATTAATAGCTTCCTTTCAACCAATCATTTGTTTTGAGAAACTCAGCTCTTAAGCAAAGGACTTTTCGCTTGAATATTGTTTTAGCATCCTGGCCAATCACTCCCCCCATGACACATAATTGTTGAAATCGGGAGTGGTATGCTATCAACCTTTTCCCACAGATATGATGTCATACCTTGTTCAGATTGATCAGTATGCTTTTGTTCATTAGCAAGGACATTATGTGACATTCAAATGTACCATCAGCATAAGGCACTTGGTCATGTACTGTCTGATAAAAAAACATTTTTTTTTTTTTTTTGCATCCACAACATGTGTGATGTAAGTCCTTGAACTGCTGCTTGTATCATGCATATCTGACTTTGTCTCGCTGCTTTCAGTAATAACCGACCCATCATCCAATGCTTTAACGTCCGTGTTCAAATTAGCCTCTAATGTTGTACTCTCAGTGACCAAACTCTCGTGTTGTTGTAACTGAGTTTCCAATTCAATGATTTGCTGAGTGCATTGTGGTTTTCTGACTCGATCCAACTGCTTTTCGAGAACATATCCAGACTAGTCATCTCTGCTTGAAACTGGATTTTCTGATCACTTGTGACTGTAGCTGTAATCTACCGTATGTAATTACAGCTTTATGAATGACCGCTTCAAGTGTATCCAGGTTCTCGAGTAACTCACGTCTGTACGCACTAGGTTCACAGCGCGTGAAGTATTCGAAGTCTTGTTGCCAACCTTGATTCAGAAGATCCGTTGCATTTACCCCTTTTGAGGCAAGAAATTCCTTGAACTGTGTTCTGAGTGCTTGAAGACAAGTCTTTGCATTAACCCCATGAAGATTCTCTCTTTCAAGTTGTAGCCTTAACTGATCCAGATTATGAAACATCTTCAATTTGAAAGTCTGATGCTCTTCACCAAAGAATGAGCGAAATGCTGGTTTAAATGCATCAACAGCATAAGGCGAATTAAGGAGATAGAGATCATAAAGATGTGTCTCGAGTTGTTCAACCCATGTCATGCAGTTGGAGTGCCTTTGTTTTGCGAGCCGTTGCGTCAGTTGAAGCTCTCTCTCTTTTGAATTAGAATTAGAAGATTCCATTGAAATTCGATGTGTGAAATAAAATTAAGGATCTTAAGTAGATAATGTGATTGATGTTGTGGTTTTAAATGCAATTAACGTTCACGGGATTTTACAAGTCTATGATTAAAACCGATAAAAGATTAACGAGATTTTACAAAATCAATAGAAAACCGTGAATGATTTGATTCGGAATCAGCGGCCAATGATTTAATTGTCTAAAAACAGATAATTTTTTGGCTAGGGTTAAAGCTGTTTGTTTAAATAGGCTCACCAAACTGAAACGGGCCTAAAAATACAGATGGGCCGTGAGCTAGAACAAAAACAAGTCTAACGCAAATTCCAAAAAACTGAAAAATGTCAATAAATCATAGTAAACGAGTGTTTTGGGCCTCAGAAAATCCTTAACCAGCTAAAGGGTGGTTACAGCGTGATCCGTCTCGTTTTTCTCTTCGATTTGAGAGGTCACGGGCCTGAAACGGACTTACGGATCAAAAGTTATGGCTGTTTTACTGAAACCCTTTTCTTCACACAAAAAAATTCTTAGTAAACCGCTGCCAATTAGTAACTCGCTGTTTGGCAACTCGCCGTTAGCAACTCGCCGTTAGCAACTCGCCGTTAGCAACTCGCCGTTAGCAACTCGCCGTTAGCAACTCGCCGTTAGCAACTCGCCGTTTAGCAACTCGCCGTTAGCAACTCGCTATTAGCAACTCGCTGTTTAGGAACTCGCTGTTTAGCAACTCGCTGTTTAGCAACTCGCCATTAGCAACTCGCTGTTTAGCAACTCGCTATTGACCTAGTCAAACCTCCGCCTGACAACTTCCTTAAAACGTGGATCTTGTCAAACCGCCACGAAGAATGCCAAGTACGAATTTTGCAAAATCACTCAAATAAGCGTTTAAGCCACGAACCAAAGCTAGGATTTGCAATATTAAGCGTCCCTAAGAAGATTTAACACACAATAACATGTATATCTTTGTGGATCGTCCAAAAAGTAGCAACTCTCCACGAAGAACACTAACCTTTTAAAGCTTATTTTTCGAACTTGGAGCTTGTATAACCCACGAAATTGATACAACCTAGCCTCTTTGATGTGTAGAACAAGAGAAGATCAAGATTAACAAACCATTAGACCCAAAAAAAAATTGAGCCGTGGGTATTTTTCCACAAAATAAGCCACGAAATTTGAGCTTGTTTTACCACACGAATCAACCACGAATCCACACGTAGCTCTGATGCCAATTGTAGGATCCCGTAATCACTTCATAACATATAATCGATCACGAATCGAACTAGAAAGGAGAAAGAGAGTGAGTTGTTTAGAGAGAGAAAGAGGAGAGAGAAATGAGAGAGAATATGGAAAAAGGAAAATATTTAGAAATGAAACAACTAACTTTTTCTAAAGAAGAAAAAGCTTATATACCCCGTCACGTTAAAGGTACGCGCGGGATATTTAACTAGGACCCGGGCTCGGGTTTTGCTTGGGATTAAACCCGAAACATATACAATATTAGATTAACTATCGAGCCCGATTCCCGATATTTCCTATTACAACGTTAACTAATTGATTGACCGAGACTTAAATACATAATGAACGAACTTCATGTTCGACTCAATATTTTGAGGCTAACAACTAATAATGAAGAATAAAAAAGACTAGACTGAAAACGGAGTTAAAACGAGCTTAAAAATAAAAATAATAAAAACGGGGCTAAATCCCGTTCTTTAAAAAGTGAGATTTTGCAAAAACGACCCTACGAAAGATTTTCTATTTTTCCTAAGTGAATACTGATAAATAAAATTTTCTAAAAAAGAAAAATATTTTTTTGATTTTTATTTAATTTATTATAATTAAAAAACAATTTTAATAAAAATAAATGATTAAAAATAGTAAACGAATATGAAAAATTATGAAAAATTTAGGGAAAATAAGTTATACTAAGAGAATCCTAAGAAAAATCTAAAACTTGAAAAACAGCTTATTAATAAGCCGTTAATAAGCTAATAGTGGTTGTGGTCTTATAAGTCTAAACGGGCTTATATATTAAATATAACAAACCTCTACCGGATGAGCTAATGTAGCACAGCGGTAGAGGTGTTGTTATAAGTGTTGGTGTGTTGAACGGGGGGTGAGGGGTTCGAGTCTCACTCACACACTTTTTTTTTAGCTACAGTAACCCTTTTTTTCTTTTTCTTTTTTATAAACTAATTAAGCACATGACAATAAGCATTTTATATAACTACAACTATTTTCAATTCTTAACAAATAAGCCAGAAATATGCTATAAAGACAGACAGAGAGCTTAATATGACTAAAAGGCAAAAAATGGCTTTTCTTTATGGCTTTTTAGACAAATTTAGCAACACAAATGGGGAAAATAAGCAATGGCAGTACAAACCTAATCCTAATAAGCTAATGCAGATAAAAAATAAGCTAAAGAAAACCAACTAATAAGCTAGAAAAAGTGAATAAGCAAATTTTATACTAAGAACTAATGCTAAACTGCTAAAGATATTTAAAGACAAATAAGCACAAGCAAAACATAAATAAGCAGAAACTATCCTACTCTAACTCCTAATAAGCACTTTAGAACTAAAATAAGCAAGGAAGATCAGGAAAATAAGCACAAAAGTTAATAAGCAAATGGGGCAAGACAGCATACAAACAGCCAAGGGGCTCTCTTTTGGGCTTATTTTTAAGCACCAAGAGGGGGGTCCTATGGCTTCAGGCTTAAAAAGGCTTATACAAAAGCTTATAAGCTTTCTAGAAATGCAAAGAAACCTAGGGTTTTACTAACAAATAAGCAAGAAAAATGGCTTCAAAGGAAGCTGTTTTGCACCAGGGGAAATTTTTGGTTCTCTTTGAAATTAAAAATTGCACAAAGAAAGCTTATGAATAAGCTATCAAATAAGCTCTAAACAAAAAATTGAGTTAAAACAGATGTAGTGTGGTTAGAAAAGAGCTTATGCTCAAAGATTGAAAAGCCAAAAACAAGTTAAGCTATCTGATAAATGTGATTAAAAAAAGGCAGCTTTTAAGACACTAAATCTTGACAAAATAATGACAGTTTTGAGAAGACAAAAGAGAACCAAAAGACAACTTATACTACTTTGTTTGACACTCAATAGGACTCAAAAGGATGGACTTAAAAGCTGGTTAAGCCAGCTTTATAAAATAAGCACAATCAAAACTGGTTGCACCAACAGTTTTGAACAACAATAAGAAAAACTCAAAAACAGTTTTACAACTAAAAAGCTTTGAAAAACAGATTAAAACAAACTTAAAAAGAGTTACTGAATTTAGCCCAATGACCCAAAAGGCTTTTATACCCAAATTGACCCATTTTGCTTGTTGTCCCAAACACTCCTTTAGAGTTTTGAAAACTTGATTTTACACTATTAAGAACATATTTAAGCACAAAATTTTGAAGACAAATATTAAGTATGCAATATTAAGCTATAATAAGTAAAAAGAACAAACAAATAAGCACTTATGATAAGCTTATAAGCAAATTGCAGAAATAAGCAAATAAGGCAGATTTAACTTGAATTTAAAACAAAAGCATAAAATCAATAATAAGCATTAATAAGACATAAATTAGCAACTAAAGACAAAAATAAGCTAAAAATAAGCACTTCTATAGTAATAATAAGCTGAAAATTTAAAAGGAAATGTACCTCAACTCCTTGCTCAAAACAGGAGTTATATGAAACCTAAATAAGCTCTAATCCTACCCTCTGCTTATAAATAAGCATTACTAAGAACCCAATGAGCCTTCCATGACTGCTCATTCATCCAATAAGCTTAAATTCAGCACTCTTTTTTTTGGTTTTTTCTCTTAAATTCTTGTATTAAATTTAAACAGGTTGATAAATTACTTAATTGAGAACTTATATGAACTTAAAAGAAACACTAGTTAAGATAAAAACTTAGAACACAATTTAAGGAAATAAGCTGAATTCTCATTAAACTTTAAAAGAACATTACAAAGTAAAAAATTATACTAGTTTTTAACTAAAGACTACTGAACTAACTCTCACTTTTTTTCTCAAGGGCTTACAAGCTTATATAGACTACGAGCCAAGTTTTCTTCTCTTTGTCTTTGTCTTTGTCTTCTTCCTTGTGTGCTTGTTTGCTGAGTGAAATGAGTCTTGTGTGTTTGTTGTGTGTGTAGAAACACAAATCAATCCTAGCCCTTAAACGTCTTGCTGCCCACTCAAAGTTATATCAACCATTGATCGAATTTGAGGGATTTAGGATTGCCAGCTTGGCAAATCCATGTGGGAGGTGGGGTTTATGATTGTGAAGGGTTTGGAGTGGTGTGGGGAGGTCAACGAGGCTTAAAAGGGACGGGTTTGGGGTGTTATGTGTTTGGCGGGAAATCTGACCCAAGAAGATATACAGTAACTAATTT
>BQNB010121031.1:0-12554 GCA_026074375.1 Tanacetum coccineum
TTTTTAAGTCCCCTTCATTAATAATATTGCCACTAACACCATGGGTGGCCATTTTCCGTGTTGTGTGATAAATGTACACTAGCTCATTCATTAAATTATCTTGACGTGTCATTTAATAACTTGTCCGGAAGAGTTCCATCGAGCACTCAACTCAACTCCGAAAGTATAGTACTGTGAAGCTAGCTACTGTGGCAGTGTTTTAGTCTTAATCTGAATAGTGAATACTGATATTTTTTTGTTAGTAAAATTATGTTTTGTTATTCAATTGCTAATACAAAAATCAAAGGAAATTTTCTCAAGTCAAACAGTATGGTCTCTACAATGGATCATTAGTCTAGAGGGAGTTTATGTACACTCGAATCCTTACACAAATTTACAAAGATTGCATTTTCCGTTTGGTCCCATGTGTACCTTACCGGTTATCACCACGTAGTACAACTGATGATAATATGTGAAGATTGCATTCGACAAATTCATTCCTAACAGTTGTGATAATATCATTCTCTTTTCTTATAAATGAACATCAGACGTCGAATTAAAGCCACTGTTAACAGACTACGCCATTTCTTGTGTCAAGTCCTCATAAAAGCCGTGCTGAAATCAACGACTTTGACTCACTTAAATTCACATAGAAGGTAACTTCATGCTGCTTCTACTTAATTGCTATCTTTATACACATGTACAATTTTAGGATCTTGAACTTAATTGCAAATGCTGAAGCGTTAAAAAAGTACAACCCAACTGTTTTTCGTTCTTTTTTGCTTTCTTTCTTGACTAGTGACAACTTTTTTTATAATTTGTGTGCATTTTATGGCAGGTCGTGAATTTCTTACTCAGGGTCAAACATGTAAAATACTTGTTGAAGCATGTATCAAGTTGTAGTTTCTTATGACTTTTCATGCTAATGCCTTTTTTTTCCTTTGTATGTGTGTTTTTCAGAGTGAAATTGATGGTATCTTTCCAGGAACGAGAGGCACAACGACAGTTAACCGGAAGCATAGATGGCTGGTGCAAAAACTACTTCATTTTGTCGATGCGTTTCATCAATATGTTTAAAAGAGTCTTAACGTTTTGTGATGTCCTCTATTATGATGTTCAGTGGGCATTAATTGCAAGCCGGATAAACAGTATACTTACTAGCGCTGGACTTGTATTCGGTTCAGCCGACATTATGCAGTGATGGAACAGTTTCTGAAATTAATGCCAGGTGTGAGAAGGAAGTAGATCGCATTAAGAAACAGTTTGATGATTGCATGGCCTTCCTCCTAAGGGTAGGGTATCTCGGGATGTGAATTGATTAGTTGTAGGGCAATAGTGAACACTTTTTACAACCTTTGGCCTTAGAAAAGAAATGGCAGGCAGATCAGATGTGTAAAACTATAGCAACATTCCTTTCAGAGATGAAGACTATAATATACTCTAGTATCATCAACTCAGCTCTTCAAAATAGCCGAATTTCTTAAACCTACCCATTTTGAGCTTGTTACTACTCACTTTGTCCCTCAAAGTGTCTTGATTTTAACCAAACAAAAATTTATTTATTTTGATTTACTAGTTACATGTACAAGTTTTCTGCAACTAGAACATAACAATAACATTTTAAAGCTCAAACGTAAATATTAATCGTGGATAGCTTAGTGAGCCTAAAACCTCTAAGTAAGACCATCACTGGTCAGTAGTACGACTCAAACGAGTGCAAGTGTAGCTTAAATAAGTTCTGACCACTTGGACAAGCAGGGCCAAGAGCCCAAGATGTACTATAACTTTTGCAGATAGATGGTAATTAAAACAACATTTCATAAACTACAATTACAAAACAACGACATGACTGAAACTTGTTTCTAAAAGCACAACAAAAGAATTAAGCTTTACTAATTTTTCTCAGTATATGATCAAAACATAAGCTTATGCAAACAGCTTCAAAAAGCTAAGCAATAAAGCCACATGAAGAAACGGTGCTCGATATGCTACTATTACTCAAAAATGAATACATTTAAACAGTCAGCTTGTTGCTATTGTACTTGAAACAACAATACTAGTACAACTGTTACTCAAAAACAATACAGCCGGCTCTTGGCTGGATCTAACCGGACACAGCCAGGTCTTGTCCGGAATTTCCGGGTCTTGGCCGGACTTAGCCGGGTCTTGCCCGGATATAGCCGCGTCTTGGCCGGAATAGCCGGGTCTGGCCGGATTTAGCCGGGTCTTGCCGGATATAGCCGGGTCTAACCAGATATAGCAGGGTCTAGCCCGGATATAGCTCGGTCTTGGCCGGATATAGCCGGGTCTAACCGAGTTTTGTTCGTATAGTGGTGGTTTACGTATATGAAAACATGACTTGTTTACGTGGAATATATCTCGTCACTTTGATTCTACTCCAAATTTGCTCTTTGGCCTCGTGTCGGTACCGATTGAATAATACTATATATACTTGCAGGTTCTATCCTTAAAGCTTAATGTGGGTCAATTTCCACATTTTGCAGATTTATTTACCAGGATAAATTACAACTCCTACTACCAGTCAATGTGAAAGTTTCTATCATTCAAGATCAACGTGAAGATGACATTGCTAATGAATAGGCTAAAGGTTTTATATTTATGAGAAAGGTGTTTGTGAGTAATGTATGATGTTGGTTCGTTAAAATACTGTTTATCATAGCAACATAGAGAAATGTTGGAAAGGGACCTTGGTTGTAATGTTTTACATGGTAGCTTACATCACAATGTAGAAATGTGTGCATTTTGTTTCCTTCGTTTATGGGATTTTACAAGTAACGCGTTATTGATTTAATTAGAGTACAAAATGATGAGTAGTGAAAGCACTTCCTTTACCGTTTTGTGAGACGGATTCAGATAGGTGAATGGTTTATGTTTTAGCTTGCCACAACGTAGTGTTCCTATGCCATGGCTCAAATTTTGAGGCATGTGATCATGTGTCAATACTTAAGCTCATGGATTTCATTCCTATACTAGATATTTGCTTGGTACGTGTTGCCATGAATAAAACTATAACGAGGCGTGGTTGATCTCGTAACATACTTTATATGCATTGCAACCAAATTTGTTAAATTGTAAATCTAGTGATTTAACATGAAGATATATAAAAGCTTACATGTTTTAATTGTGATGAGGTTCCGTTACCTTTTTACAGTAATATATTTAGACTTGTATATAAGTATGGTGGGTCATGGGTGTGTTGCAAGAAGGAAAAAGTCATGGGTCATAATATATGTTTATTTTGAACCGAACACTCAATAAAATTTTTTGGTGCCTCTATATATCAATCATGTAGTTTATTAGTTATCACTTTTGATTAAGTTTACTAGTACAATTTTGATCATTATACAACCTAGTAGATGATTGATATGGTAATAAGTTAATTCTTTGGTCAACGGTATGCTTGGTTTTGAATAATACCTAACCCCTGACGCAATGTAACATTTGCCACGAAAAGACATCAACAATTGCAAGTTGCTACCACATGTGGGGCCCAAAAAATTCAACAAAAAACTAGTCAAACTAAACTAGTTCAAGCAAACGGTGGGTTAAACCAAATGAAAATGGGGGTTAGCAGTGTTCCAATCAACATTTAACAAACAAATAGCTGTTGAAAATTATATGAGGGTAAGTGGTGATGTTGAAGGTGGTGATAAAATAGGATTTGTTGGTGTTAATTTTTGGTTTCTATGATGGATTTGGTAGGTTTTTTCTTTGAGTTAAGTACATTTTTGGTCCTTGTGGTTTGGTGCATTTTCTTACTTTTGGTTCAAAAATAAAAAAAGGTTTGGTTTTGGTCTAAAACACATAGTTTCGTTCCACTTTTGGTCCAAAAGACATAGTTTCGTTACACTTTTGGTCCAAAATACATAGTTTCGTTTCACTTTTAGTCCAAAAATTTTAGTGCAAATTCACGGGATTGGAATAAAAGTGGACCGAAACTATGTTTTTGGACAAAAACCAAACCTTTTTTGAATTTTGGACCAAAAGTGAACTCGCACCAAACCACAAGGACCAAAAATGTACTTAACTCTTTTTCTTTTTTCATCGGCACGGTGAAGAACAAAAGAGATGGGTATAGCATGAGCAATGCATAAAGTCTTTCATGACTTGATGCATTTAATGCTTAAGTTTTTTAATTGATTTTTTTGAATCACAATTAATGCTTAGTTCATTTTATGTCAATAGCTTTTCACTTTTTGTGTCAAACACTTGGTATGTTACAAGTCTTTTCTAAAAAGCCATTTATCGAGTCTTTGCTCCAATGCTTAAAACCATGTAGATAGCTTTTTCAAATTGTAAAAAGTCTTTTGAAAACTATCTCATTGCAGATTCTCTAAGGACTTGGTAATGAATGAAGTAGATGTGGAAAAGAAGGGTTGCCACCACATATGTGGTCGCATCTTAAATTGTATATATATTTTTAATTTAATCTAAATATAAAGCTATGGAAATAAGGAGGGTCCATTTTGTCGCCTAGCAATGTTGTCGTACAAAAATCGTGGTTCCCTCGACTTTATTAAGTCCTAAAATCGGCCCCGCGTTTATACAGAAAAAATCGCACGGAAGTTTAACTTTTAGTGAAAATTTTGTTAAATTTTTGGGAGCCGATTTTGAGACCACATATGTGGTATCTAAGTTTTTTTAATGTTTAATGTGTTTAATTAATAAATAACTTGCGTTTATGATTCGGGAGGTTGATTCGATATGATATCGTTATACATGAGATGTTAAATGGACGAGTCGATATAATTTTGTGCAATAATGATACGCTATCAATATAGAAAAAATTCCTAAAATAATTAGTGTCATATAGACGTGATTGAAGAACGATTATTGCGTTAACTTATTATTCTAGGCATTTGTTAGCGTAATTCTAATAAATAAGTCTAGCCTAGTGTTTAAAAAAAACTATATGCTTAGGTTTATAAGTAACACTCTTATCGATAGCAAAAATGTATCGTTATACATGAGATGTTAAACGGATGAGTCGATATGATATCGTTATACATGAGATGTTAAACGGACGAGTCGATATGATATCGTTATACATAAGATGTTAAACTGACGAGTCAAGATGGTATCATTGTACATGAGATGTTAAACAGATGAGTCGAGGTGATAACGTTATACACGAGACGTTAAACGGATGAGTCGATATGATATCATTATACATGAGATTTGAAATGGATGAGTCGATATGATATCGTTATACATGAGATGTTAAACGGATGAGTCGAGATGGTATCGTTGTACATGAGATGTTAAATGGATGAGTCGAGGTGATATCATTATACATGAGACGTTAAACGGATGAATCGATATGATATCGTTATACATGAGATGTGAAACGGATGAGTCAAGATGATATCGTTGTACATGAGATGTTAAACGGATGAGTCGAGATAGTATCGTTGTACATGAGATGTTAAACGGACAAGTCGAAATGATATCGTGATACATGAGACATTAAACAGATGAGTCGAGATGGTATCGATATACAAGACATATTAAACGGATTGGACGATTTGATATCTTTATACATGAGATTTTAAAGAGATGAGTCGAGATGGTATCGTTATACATGAGATGTTAAACGGATGAGTCGATACGATATTGTTATACATGAGATGTTAAACGGATGAGTCGATATGGTATTGTTATACATGGGTTGTAGTGGCTTATAGCGTCATGGACCCATGCATTACCGATGATAATGGCTAATTTACATGGGTCATGGGTCATGTGCATTAGGTTATCATTGGTCACATTAATTTAACCCCTAAGCGTAACCAATAACCTATATCCTTTAACCCGTAATAGTTGACTGACGCGTGTAAAGCGGTCGGTAATAAATTACCGTTTAAAGATAGAATTACTTTAGGAAAAGTAATAACTATTAGTCTGGGGTCGTATCCTCGAAGAGAGTTGAATAGAGATTTACCATTTAGTTTTATAAAATCTAATTAAGCTCTAACGCAAATGTCTAGCTTATTTAACCCTTAGACTCAAAGCCTTAGAGTAGGGCTGAGCATACGGACCGTTCGACCGGACCGAACCAGAAAACCGGACCGAACCAGAAAACCGGACCGAACCGAACCGACTGGACCGGACCGAACGTATTTCGGTCCAGTCCTTGGTTCGGCATTTTGGACCAATTCGGTCTTCGGTCCGGTCCAGTCCAGTCGGTCTTACCAAAAAACCCGAACATTATGCCTTGTAGGATCGGACCGGACCGAAGACCGAACCGGACCGGGCCGACCCGAGCTGGACCGTACCATTTCGGTTCGGTCCTTGGTCCGGTATTTTAGACCAATTCGGTCTGGTTTTGGACCGATGCTCACCCCTACCTTAGAGAAAGTAAAGTGAGACAAACATAAAACTGCGCAAATATTAAGCATTAGATAATAAGCAATAAGCTAGCTTAATAATAAGCTAATCTAAAACACTACTATTTTTATTAATTAAAATTGTAAACTTTTTATAAAACTAAAATATATTAATATGAAAACTTTTATTAAAACTTTAGCTTAAAAATAAGTTGCACCGAAAAAGCTTTAAACCAAATAAGCTACAACTTATTTAGTTTTGCTAAATTCGAAATTTTAAAAGTGAAACAAGTAAAGTAGAGGGAGAAGAAGCCACGGTTTAATAAGCAGTTTCTATAAGCACTCTTTAAGCTACTAGCCAAAAACAATGAAGCTTAAACTTCTATATTACAAAGAAAATGCATTACATTAACGAATAGGTTACTCTGGCAAGATGGTAACCCGCTTGACTTTCGTAAGGGAGGTCGCGGGTTTGATTCTCGCTGGGGTGTAACATCCTTTTTTATTTTCTTGTAATATGAAATTTAATGATAACCGATTTCACATTTTGCTCTAAATAATAGCCACATGAATACTTCACGATGTGACCGTTATGAATATATTGGTCACATATAATCACCTTATATGTGGCCATAAACATAATTAGTCACACATTTGTGATATGTTGTGGTTATTGTAAAGGCATATAGTCACATGATCGTGCTAGAAGTAAATGTGACTATACACATTAGCTTTTGGCAAGCTAACAATAACTAAATTTTAAACACATATATTAAGTTACGTGACCATATGTACTGGATAAAATGACCAAAAGTGTTAATAAGTGTGATCATATACTGTTTAATGTGAAGAAATATGTATTTTGTGTGACTATTGATCATCCAATGACCATATGAATTTAATGTTTGTGTGACCTTTTCTAATATTTAGTCACACAAAGCATATTTTTTTGGGTATTTACTCACATACAATTAAGCATAAAGTGACAAAAAATGTTAATAAGTGTGACCATATGCTGTTTAAAAGGAAGAAATGTGTATTTTGTGTGACTATTGATCATCCAGTGGCACATGAATTTTATGTTTGCGTGGCCTTTTCTAATATTTAGTCACACAAATCATGTTTTTTTTGGGGTATTTAGTCACATACAATTAAGCATAAAGTGACCAAAAGTGTTAATAAGTGTGACCATATGCTGTTTAAAACGAAGAAATGTGTATTTTGTCTGACTATTGATCATCCAATGGCCACATTAAGTTTATGTTCGTGTGGCCTTTTGTAATATTTAGTCACACAAAGCATGTTTGTTTTCGGTATTTAGTCACATACAATTAAGCATAAAATGTTCAAAAGTGTTCATAAGTGTGACCATATGGTGTTTAAAGTGAAGTAAAATTGTATTTTGTGTGACTATTGTTCATCTAATGGCCACATGAATGTTATGTTTATATGGCTTTTTGTAATATTTAGTCACACAAAGAATATTTGTTTTGGGTATTTAGTCACATACAATTAAGCATAAAGTGGCCAAAAGTGTTAATAAGTGTGACCATATGCTGTTTAAAGTGAAGAAATGTGTATTTTGTGTGACTATTGATCATCCAATGGCCACATGAATTTTATGTTTGTGTGGCCTTTTATAATATTTAGTCACACAAAGCATGTTTGTTTTGGGTATTTAGTCACATACAATTAAGCATAAAGTGGCCAAAAGTGTTAATAAGTGTGACCATATGGTGTTTAAAGTGAAGTAAAAGTGTATTTTGTGTGACTATTGTTCATCCAATGGCCACATGAATGTTATGTTTGTGTGGCTTTTTGTAATATTTAGTCACACAAAGCATGTTTGTTTTGGGTATTTAGTCACATACAATTAAGCATAAAGTGGCCAAAAGTGTTAATAAGTGTGACCATATGCTGTTTAAAGTGAAGAAATGTGTATTTTGTGTGACTATTGATCATCCAATAGCCACATTAAGTTTATGTTTGTGTGGCCTTTTGTAATATTTAGTCACACAAAGCATGTTTGTTTTGGGTATTTAGTCACATACAATTAAGCATAAAGTGGCCAAAAGTGTTAATAAGTGTGACCATATGCTGTTTAAAGTGAAGAAATGTGTATTTTGTGTGACTATTGATTATCCAATGGCCACATGATTTTTTTGTTTGTGTGGCCTTTTGTAATATTTAGTCATACAAAACATGTTTTTTTGGTATTTAGTCACATACAATTAAGCATAAAGTAGCCAAAAGTTTTAATAAGTGTGACCATATGCTGTTTAAAGTGAAGAAATGTGTATTTTGTGTGACCATTGATTATCCAATGACCACATGAATTTTATGTTTGTGTAACCTTTTATAATATTTAGTCACACAAAGCATGTTTGTTTTCGGTATTTAGTCACATACAAATAAGCATAAAATGGCCAAAAGTGTTAATAAGTGTGACCATGTGCTGTTAAAGTGAATTAAAAGCGTATTTTGTGTGACTATTGTTCATTCAATGCCCACATGAATGTTATGTTTGTGTGACCTTTTGTAATACTTAGTCACACAAAGCAGGTTTGTTTTGGGTATTTAGTCACATACAATTAAGCATAAAGTGGCTAAAAGTGTTAATAAGCGTGACCATATGCTGTTTAGATTGAAGAAATGTGTATTTTGTGTGACTATTGATTATCCAATGGCCACATGAATTTTTTGTTTGTGTGGCCTTTTTAAATATTTAGTCACATAAATAATGTTTTTTTATGTATTTAGTCACATACAATTAAGCATAAAGTGACCAAAAGTGTTAATAAGTGTGACCATACTGTTGAAAGTGAAGAAATGTGTATTTTGTGTGAATATTGATTATCCAATGGCCACATGAATTTTATGTTTGTGTAGCCGTTTGTAATATTTAGTCACACAAAGCATGTTTGTTTTGGGTATTTAGTCACATACAATTAAGCATAAAGTGTTAATAAGTGTGACCATATGCTGTTTAAAATGAAGAAATGTGTATTTTGTGTGACTATTGATCATCCAATGGCCACATGGATTTATGTTTGTGTGGCCTTTTGTAATATTTAGTCACACAAAGCATGTTTTTTGGGTATTTAGTCACATACAATTAAGCATAAAGTGGCCAAAAGTGTTAATAAGTGTGACCATATGCTGTTTAAAGTGAAAAAATATAAAATTTGTGTGACTATTGATTATCCAATGGCCACATGAATTTATGTTTGTGTGGCCTTTTGTAATATTTAGTCACACAAAGCATGCTTTTTTTTGTATTTAGTAATATACAATTAAGCATAAAGTGGCCAAAAGTGTTAATAAGTGTGACCATATGCTGTTTAAAGTGAAGAAATGTGTAATTTGTGTGACTATTGATCATCCAATGGCCATATAAATTTTATGTTTGTATGGCCTTTTGTAATATTTTAGTCACATACAATTAAGCATAAAGTGGCCAAAAGTGCTAATAAGTGTGACCATATGCTGTTTAAAATGAAAAAAATGTGTATTTTATGTGACTATTGATCATCCAATAGCCACATGAATTTATGTTTGTGTGGCCTTTTGTAATATTTAGTCACACAAAGCATGTTTTTTTTGTATTTAGTTACATACAATTAAGCATAAAGTGACAAAAAATATTAATAAGTGTGACCATATGCTGTTTAAAGTGAAGAAATGTGTAATTTGTGTGACTATTGATCATCCAATGGCCACATGAATTTTATGTTTGTGTGGCATTTTGTAATATTTAGTCACATAAAGCATGTTTTTTTGGTATTTAGTCACATACAATTAAGCATAAAGTGTTAATAAGTTTGACCATATGCTGTTTAAAATGAAGAAATGTGTATTTTGTGTGATTATTGATCATCCAATGGCCACATGAATTTATGTTTGTGTGGCCTTTTGTAATATTTAGTCACACAAAGCATGTTTTTTTGGGTATTTAGTCACATATAATTAAGCATAAAGTGGCCAAAAGTGTTAATAAGTGTGATCATATGCTGTTTAAAGTGAATAAATGTGTAATTTGTGTGACTATTGAACGTCCAATGACCACATGAATTTATGTTTGTGTGGCCCTTTGTAATATTTAGTCACATAAAGCATGTTTTTTTTGGTATTTAGTCCCATACAATTAAGCATAAAGTGGACAAAAGTGTTAATAAGTGTGACCATATGCTGTTTAAAGTGAAGAAATGTAAAATTTGTGTGACTATTGATCATCCAATGGCCACATGAATTTATGTTTGCGTGGCCTTTTGTAATATTTAGTCACATAAAACATGTTTTTTTGTATTTAGTCACATACGATTAAGCATAAAGTGGCCAAAAGTGTTAATAAGTGTGACCATATACTGTTTAAAGTGAAGAAATATGTAATTTGTGGGACTATTGATCATCCAATGGCCATATAAATTTTATGTTTGTGTGTCCTTTTGTAATATTTAGTCACATAAAGCATGTTTGTTTTGGGTATTTAGTCACATACAATTAAGCATAAAGTGGCCAAAAGTGTTAATAAGTGTGACCATATGCTTCTTAAAGTGAAGAAATGTATATTTTGTATGACTATTGATTATCAAATGGCCACATGATTTTTTTGTTTGTGTGGAATTTTGTAATATTTAGTCACACAAAGCATGTTAGTTTTGGGTATTTAGTCACATACAATTAGGCATAAACTGGCCAAAAGTGTTAATAAGTGTGACCATATGCTGTTTAAAATGAAGAAACGTGTATTTTATGTGACTATTGTTCATCCAATGGCCACATGAATTTTATGTTTGTGTGGCCTTTTTGTTAGGAATAAATCTTCATCAAGAGTTAATACTGCTAAGGTATAACTAACAGTACTAATGGAGTTAGTACTGCCAATGTTAGTTAATACTGCTAGAAGAAAAGTTAATACTGTTGATGGTTAATGCTGCTGACTTGGAGATAAGGATGCAAAGAGATAAATAAGGAATGTGTATCTTATATATTTTAGGAAGATTCGTATATGATTATAATTGTAATTGATCCTAAAAGTTCGGTAGTTATCTTGTAAGGGACTCCTTGTGGTGTATAAAAGGAGATCCTAGGTTAAGGTTTGATATATACTTAAAAGAGAGATATACATCTTAGAGAAAGAGCATATAGCTTCAATGTTGTAAACCCTAGTACTAAGCAAGAGTACTCGTATTATTTATCATTAATAATATTGAAGCATTTTGTGTTTTGTTCATTGTTCATTGTTTAGTACTGTTTCATTGATTAATACTTCTAGAGTATCAAAGTGTAGATTCCGCATACACGTTGATATACAAACAAAGTCTCAACCATTGTTATTTTGGATTCATCCAAGGTAACATACTCTTTACAAGGTAAAGAATCGATCAAGGCTTGGGATCAACACTTTTGGAATATTTAGTCAAACAAAGCATGTTTTTTTAGGTATTTAGTCACATACAATTAAGCATAAAGTGGTCAAAAGTGTTAATAAGTGTTAATAAGTGTTAATAAGTGTGACCATATGGTGTTTAAAGTGAAGTAAAAGTGTATTTTGTGTGACTATTGTTCATCCAATGGCCACATGAATTTTATGTTTGTGTGGCATTTTGTAATAATTAGTCACACAAAGCATGTTTATTTGGGTATTTAGTCACATACAATTAAGCATAAAGTGACAAAAAGTGTTAATAAGTGTGACCATATGCTGTTTAAAAAGAAAAAAATGTGCATTTTGTGTGACTATTGATCATCCAATGGCCACATGAACTTTATGTTTGTGTGGCCTTTTGTAATATTTAGTCACAAAAAGCATGTTTTTAGGTATTTAATCACATACAATTAAGCATAAAGTGACCAAAAGTATTAATAAGTGTGACCATATGCTGTTTAAAGTAAAAAAATATGTATTTTGTATGACTATTGATCATCTAATGGCCACATGAATTTTATGTTTGTGAGGCCTTTTATAATATTTAGTCACACAAAGCATATTTTTTTGGGTATTTAGTCACATACAATTAAGCATAAAGTGGCCAAAAGTGTTAATAAGTGTGACCATATACTATTTAAAGTGAAGAAATGTGTATTTTGTGTGACTATTGATCATCCAATGGCCACATGATTTTTATGTTTGCGTGGCCTTTTTTAATTGTTGATCCCTTCTGAACAGATCTTACTTAGCTTGTTAAAGCTTAGTTGTGTTAGATAGATCCAAGACAACTATAATAG
>BQNB010121032.1:6100-20528 GCA_026074375.1 Tanacetum coccineum
AACTTTCATTAAGATGGCTAATACCCGAGGGTATTAGCCCATAACCATTGTAATTATACAAGCGTAATCAAATAATGAAAATCGAACGATCAAGTGAGTAAAAATTACATGATGTCTTCTATGGATTTGTGATCAATGCTTGACCTTGGTGGCTGATCTTTTCTTCTAAAATTCATCTTTAATGAGTATGGTATAAAGAATATGGTATTGCATACTGGAAACTCGTTTTTGAGTCTTCTATTTATAGTGTCTGAAAAAGACTCGATACGCTATATCTGGCAAGGTCGATACGGCATATTGGGTTGGATTCCTTGGAACGCGCGCTACGTTCATAATAAATCAGTGATATCATTCCTAATTTACTTGATTTATTGTATCTTTGAATAGTTATCTTCATGGATACGGCATATGTAGTCAAAAGGGATACGTCGTATTGATCAGAAATCAGCAATCTTCAAATATCTTTGTTTTAGCTCCAAATTATGCGCCTTTTAGCTTGTCTTCACAAAAAACTCCTGAATTACTGCATTTATCAACTTTAAAGCAATTAAGTACCAAATAATGCAATAATTATATAAAAGTGGCCAAAACAGATGGGATAAATGATATAATAAATTAACGTTATTTGATGTCATCAGTAACAAATGGTTTACGAGTTGACAACCCAACAATTTATAAAGTGGCAACGTAATGGTTTATAAAAGATACGAAGTAGTTCATAAGATAATGACGACATAGTTTATAAATTGATAGCGAGATAGTTTATAAATGACAACGAAATGATTCATGGGGGGACAATGAAATAGTTTGTAAGATGACTGCAAAGTAATTTATAATAGGGTAGTAAAAGAGTTTATAGTTATCTATAAAATAGGTTACAAGATGGAAACAAGTTAGTTCATTAATTGATAGTCAGATAAGTTATGAGGTAATAGTAGGATAATTATAAAATGTTGACAAAACGGTTTATGGAATGATATCAAAATAGTTTATAAGGTGTTAAAATAAACAAGAAGCTATCAGCAAACGGTGTGTAAACTGGTGGTAAAATAGTTTATAACGCAAAAACAACTAGGTTTATAAGACGACACTAAAATAGTTCATAGTATACCATCCAATTAGTTTATAACAGTAAGACAGTTTATATAACAATAGTGAAATGGGTTGTAAGATGGTAACCGACTCAAGGAGTAGCTTATATATATTTACTAGAGAATTGAAGTGTAAATAATAAAATCATCATGACACAAATTAAACAAATGATTTTGGGGAATCCACACAATACACGAAATTCACAGGAAAGTACTAGTGCAAAACTCTTAGAGATTATAGTCTAAGTCTACTTAGGTTTCACTAGATATGGAAAAATCTCTCCTTAAACATTAACGTTATCTTTAACGGCGTTAGAGTTCCTACGAGTTTTAACCTCCTAAATACGGTTCGCACGGTTCAGATTTCTAATTTGCCACTGCGGCCTCTAAGTTGAATATCGAAACGGGTGTCCTACAATTCCTACTCACATGGCCAACACTCTTGTAGTTATTGCACTTCACAGTGCATGGTCCAGTGTGGTGCAGCTTACGTTTGTTGTAGAAGGGAAATTTTGCTACATATTCGTCCTTGTAATTTGGTTTAGCAATGTAAGCTCTCATGGCCTTTTGTCATTTATTTTGTTGTTGGCATTCCTTACCACCTTGGTTTCCTAACGTACGACCTAATCTATTTAGTCACGAGCCATGTGGATTATTTCCTCATAGACAGTATTAGCTTCGATAGCATTAACAATTCGTTAAGTTACAATACACTCGATCCTCGTGGAACTCATTACTTGTCTTGTCGTTGGTATTTACTTCAAAGTTAAACGGGGTAAAGAAAATGAATTAAGTTAAATTTTCAAAAGTCGTGTTTCCAAAATGGGAATTTATAAGGGGATGGGTTAAAGTTCTGTGCGAATTAATCGGCATGCTCCTAGAAGTTACGAGAAGTAAGAGAAATTGAGACGTAACGAGATGACATAGATGTTTCAACAGTATGGGACGGGTGTTCAAAGTCATCTTCAAAGTCGAATAGTAGGATAACCAGTGGGGTTGGCAGACTGTAATGAATTTCAAAGTTATGCAAAACGATATAATGTAAAGTCGTGAAAAGTTTTAAAGGCCATCGTATTACTCACGATATTTTAGAATAAACGAGACCATTGTGTCACTCACAATGTCTTAGAAAAGAATTTAGTATTTATATAGATAACTTCTATACAAACAAGTAGGGAAATATACGTAAGGACAATGTAAACGCAGAGAAAAGATAAACACGAGATAAACGTAAGCTCATAGCAAAATAGAGCTCAATGGCAAAAATAAACGCAAAGCAACATAAATGCAGGGAACGATAAACGCAGGGTAGAGATAAACCCATATCATAGCATGCTCAAAGCAAGATGATACTCACATATATGCCATAGCAAAAACACATATAAGGCACACATAAAAGCACGTAAGGATCACATACTAGTTATAGACCAGACCTAGATATTATACCTAGATATTCTACCTGGTTCTCTATAACCTTGGCTCTGGATACCAATCTGTCACACCCCCAAACGGGGCCTGGATAGAATACGTGTCCGAGGGCGTGACGTCATCATATTTTAAACACAAGGCATGAGAGAACGTCCACAAATGGACGTTTTAAAAATTATAACTCATTGCATTGTTTAAAAATAGATAAGTTTTACAAGATTCAAAAGAAATTAAACATTTGCGGAAGCGTAAGTAAATGTAGCGGAAACATAATTTGGTTTTCAAAAGAAAATGAGTATGAATGATAACAAAGTCTTGGCAAAAGGTATCATATTGCACGTAGACTCCACATAGCACGTCAAAGAAGTCCAAAGCTAATCGCCTGAGAAAAACATGATAAAAACGGTCAATATAAATTTGAGTGAATTCATAGGTTTAAGTAAAACATTTATGAGGATAAAAAATGTTTAGAGAATACTGCTTCACTCACAGTATTATGAAAAGATGTTTAGCAATTTGAAACATTCAAACAAAGTAGTGTGGACCACAAGATTTCAAAATGTATGTGACAATCTTAGCAATTTATGATTTCACATACAAAGCACATGAGACTATTATAACAAATACAATATCACATGAAAAGTACTTACTGTTGCGCTAAGCTCATGACACCGAAGCTTAATTCAATGCAGCATATTATATGCCAAATAAGAAATTAACTGCCCTAGGGGTATCTGACCAAGATCACCTAATGAAATCCGACATGGTATATATTCGTTTATCAGGAGCCCCGTTGGTAGTGAGCGCTACTCACCTGGATAGGGATAATTAGTCCCAATAGATCTATGTATAACACTCGCGCTTACTTAACCAGCCAGTCGGTCAAGAAATTAGCGGTTCATGATAGTTCGGGCATTAGTGGTCTATTCGCAACTTAGGCAACACGTAACAGGGAAAGTAGATCAAGACACTTGTGCCCATAGTAAAATCAACCATGTATTTCCAAAAGAAAGGCTTTAAGTAATTGCATCCATAAGTAAAACAAAGTGTGATATCAATCATGTAACCGAGTTTGCAAACGAACACTTATGAGAGTTTGAAATCATTAGAGTAAACAAGTTTGTAAACGAGCATGTTCTCACCCCAAAAGTTATAAAGTAAATATAAAACAAGTAAAACATGGGGCTATGAACCCACTTTGATGTTGCAAAATAATTAGCAGAAATGTAACTAATAAGCACAACACAAACAGAAAACAGAACGGCTCGACCAAGAAGATGCAGTTTAACTTAACGGCTAAGTCCCACTAGTTTAGGATGATGAATTAGGGTTTTTTGATGGATGAGAATATCAACGCGACACGTTGATAAAAGATTTGGATTACAAGTTGTAAGAGTTTGGTGGTTGGTTAAATAAAATAAATTGAAAAGCAAACGCAAAGTACGTAATATATTCCGTATACATTACATATGAAAGACAAGAAAAAAACATAATACGTGGCGAGTATTATATATAAGAAAAAGGAAGACGAGAAAGATAGATGTTCGATGTATATAATATTTCGCAAGTATTTTATAAGAAACATGAGAAAATAATTGTAACAATATAATTCGACACGTGTTCGGAAATCATCAAATAATTTAATAAAGGGTTCTTGCATAAAAGTAAACTCGTGTTTTAAAGTTACGAATTAGATAAATGACGTTTTTAAAGTTTTTACAAAAGTTATTATTTTGTTTATAAGTCAAAAATTATAAAATATTATTTTATAATTTAATATTTCGTTACGTGTTTTAACTAAACTAGTTATCTTGTTTGTAAAAGTATAGTTTTCGTTTATTTACCGGTTTATTGTATCATTACAAATTGATAATCTTAATACTATATCTCGTTCTTTTATCGGTTTTCTAAACTAATTCTCCCTCCGTCCCAAAATTATTGTCCCCCGACAAAAAAACACACAGTTTAAGAAAAGTGCATTTATTACTGCTTTTCTTTCTTACTTTTTGACAGAATGACATTTTTACCCTTAGCTAATTAATTAAAGTCTTCTTAAAAGTCTGTAATAATAATTTCAAACAAGGGTAATATCGTAAACTTGATCAAATTTTCCTATCTATTTTTAGTGGTGGACAATTAAATTGGGACATCCCAAAAATGAAACGTGGACAATAAAAATGGGACGGAGTGAGTAGAAATTTTAGTGAAAAATACTAAGTATATAAATTTTTAGAAATTTTGACATGACCTATTTGTTTATACGACGTTTTCTATTTTTTTACAAACCTCAACGTTTTCCCCTTTTAATTAAACCATATTGCAAAATATGCATGTTTCAATTTATATCTAGACGAGACAAATAAATAACAAGATAAGTAAACCAAATGCACCCCTTATTGGGGTTGCTGTCCCAAACGCACCCTTATGGGTTACTGAACAGCGAAACAAACACCCCTATAGGTTGTTGCTAAAACCAAATGCTCCTGTTGGGGCAGTTAACCCCAGAACCAAACGCCCCCTTTGGGCTTCAAATCGCAGAAACAAACACCCCTTAGGGGCTATTATTACGCCGAGACAAACACTCCTTTCGAGCGTGTATATCAACCGAACAAAACCAACAAAACAATAAGCCAAAAATTAACAATAAGCCTAAACAAACAAAACCACTTTAAAATTGTTACTATTTTTTTACAAAATATATAACCAACCAAACTCGAAAGAAAAAAAATATAAAAAGGAGAGGTGAAGGTGGTGGTGGTTGGCGACTGAAAAAGCCAAACGCACCCTTGGTGCTGTTATTAAACCCAACGCACCCTTTTGGTGCTGATGAGAAAACCAAACGCACCCTAAGGTAGTGGCTGGGTGGAGATGGGGAGGATGGCGATGGTGGCGTAGTTACTGCGATGATGGAGGTGGTGTCGTAAGGCTGTGAGATGGTGACGATGATGGCGGGGAGGTGGCTGTGGTGGTGGCGTGGTGGAGATGACGATGATGATGGTGTTGATGTTGATGTCGTGGAGGTGACGGGGGTGATGGTGGTGTACCGTGGTGGTGGCGGCGAAAGAGGTGACGAGGTGGTGAGGTAGTCGGTGTGGTGGTGATGAAGATGGTGATGTGGTGATAGTGGTGGTTGGGCGTCGGCAAAAGTGGCCAAAATCTGGCCGGAATTATTGGGGAGGCGCCGAAAAAATAAGGAGAGGGGAGGAGTGTGTATATGTGTGTGTTAGGGTTTGATGATAAATGAGTGAAACCCTAATGGGTTATGTTTTTATAGTAGGAAGTTTAAAAACAAAGTGGCAATTTTAATATAGTTTAGGGTTAAAATTATAAATATTACTAGAGGGGCTGGAAAGGTAATCTTTTGTAAATTATTGGTTCGGGACTCGTTTAGGATAGTTAGCGAGTGATTTAAAACACGAAAGTTGCGCCGTTGCGTTTAAAATAGTTTTTCCCACGAAAATGAGTATTTACTCGACTATTATTTTATAAATGTTTTTATGAAATATATTTAAAATGTTTATTATATATTTTGTGTAGTCATCGGGTGTCAAGGGTAAGCTTTGTCCGTAAAAATGAAACTTTAATTTGAACATTCGCGTTTTTAAATAAACGCTTTTGAATACAATATTAAATATTTTTATTTAATAAAAGTGATAATTAAATATAAATTTAATTATTTTTGTGTCGGTGCGCGTTGTGTGTGGTATTTTAGTCATTTTCTGCTTGGTTTTTAAAATAAATTTAATTATTTTAGGACATGCCGAGTTCTATAGAAGGTTCATTACGAAATTTTCTAAAATAGCCCGACCTATGACTCAGTTGTTGATGAAAGACGCCAAATTTGACTTTTCAAACGAATGCATAAAATCATTTGACATATTTCGGGATAAACTTATCACCGCTCCGGTGATCATTGCCCCTAATTGGGATTTAGATTTTGAGTTAATGTGTGACGCCAGTGACTATGCCGTTGGAGCTGTTCTAGGACAACGGATTGAGAAAAAATTCCGCCAAATTTATTATGCAAGTAAAACTATGAACAATGCTCAAGAACATTATACCACTACTGAAAAGGAATTATTAGCAGTAGTGTACGCATTCGACAAATTTAGGTCCTATTTAATAATGTCTAAAACGGTGGTTTACACCGATCATTCAGCCCTCAAATATCTCTTCAGCAAACAGGATGCTAAACCTAGACTAATAAGGTGGGTCTTACTTCTTTAGGAATTCACTATCGAAATTAAGGATAAAAAGGGGACTGAAAACCTAGCTGCTGACCATCTCTCTAGACTTGAAAATCCGGGTTTAGAGGAATTAAACGAAGATACCATACAAGATAATTTTTCTGACAACACCTTATGGTTATTAAACTAAAGAATACTGAAATCGAACCATGGTATGCAGATTATGCGAATTTCCTCGTCTCTAAGATCATTCCTCAGCATCTGACTAATAATTTAAGAAAAAAATTCTTGAACGATGTAAAAAAATACATATAGGACGACCTATACCTCTTCAAATCATGTCCTGACGGAATTATAAGAAGGTGTGTTTTTGGTAGAGAATTACACAAATCCTGGAACATTGCCACAAGGGACCTACAGGAGGTCATTACGGGGCAGATATTACCGCACAAAAGATCTTTAAGTCTGGATTCTATTGGCCAACCATTTTTAAGGATGCGGAAAAATATGTTAAGGGTGTGATGCTTATCAACGGGCCGGAAATATTTCCTCACGGGACCAAATGCCCTTAACCAACATTCTTGTTAGTGAGGTCTTTGACATCTAGGGGATTGACAACAAATATATTCTTGTAGCTGTCGATTACGTTTCAAAATGGGTCGAGGCCGAAGCCCTACCTACTAATGATGCACGTGTCGTAGTGAAATTCTTGAAAAAATTATTTTCTAGTTCTGGAGTTTCGAAGGCTCTAATTAGCGATCGTGGAACGCATTTTTGCAATTCCCTCCTCGAAAAAACACTTAAGAAATATGGAGTAACACATAGACTTGCTACTCCATATCATCCCCAAACTAGTGGACAAACGGAGAATACTAATAGAGCTATTAAGCGAATCCTGGAAAGAAAAGTTAACGGAAACAGAAAAGAATGGGTAGATAAACTGGATGATGCACTATGGGCATTCAAGACAACTTATAAAACACCTATCGGTAGTACACCATTCATAATTATTTACGAAAAGGCATGCCACTTGCCAATTGAACTTGAACACAAGGCATATTGGGCCCTAAAAACGTAAATCTTGACTTAGATGCTGCAGGAAAACATAGATTCCTTCAATTAAATCAACTTGATGAATTTTGGACTGATGCATACGAGCATTAACGAGCATATAAAGAAAGGACTAAACGTTAGCATGATTCTAAAATTATGGATAAGGAGTTTCAAGAAGGTGAAGGGTATTAGTCTTCAATTTAAGATTAAAACTTTTTCCAAGGAAACTTAGAACCAGATGGTATGGACCATATAGGGTAAGCAAAGTTTATTCGTATTGAACAGTCGAAGTGTTAGGTAATAACGAAGTTTGGTTTAAGGTAAATAGACACAGGCTAAAGAAGTATTATGGACACGAGATTAACGAAACAATATACTTCGTTAAAACATAGAATGAGCATGAGTCTAACTTAAAGACTCGTTAATAAACAAAAGTGTTTGTCGAGAGACAATCCATCCTTTATTTAATGAAATTTCCTTTTTGCATTAGTTGGTTTGCATGTTTCTTACTTTGTTTTGCAGAATCTAGAAGCTAAGAGGCAATTATCGAGACTGGCTCGACTCATAATCAAGTGGTAACTTTACTGAATCTGTAGCAGTTACGGAGAAACAACTTTAGTTTACGTCGTAACACTGTAGTTACAACGTAAACCATTTCATGGTTACTCTGTAAAACTTAAAATTTTTACCACTTGATTACGACGTAACTACTAAGGTTACGCCGTAACCGACTCCTGAATTCTTAAAAATTTAAGTTTTAAACATATTTAAACTTTGTATATGTAAATGGACTTTGTGGATATGTTCTCTAGAAGCCCTTACGAGACTAAACTCGTCCACTTGGGCCACCAAGTAGTTTAAAAGGCTTGGATTGTTGATAGCTTAATGCCACAACGTGATACATACGAAGGTGTCCGTTACGGTTTGTATTTCTTGTACCACTCATAATCTTCTTGTAGACAATTTTATTCTTTGGTCTGTTTTGTGATCATCTCGGGGATATAGGTGCTTGACATGGAATACGGAAATAATCTAAGTTTTTCTGTTTTAAATTTGTCATCTCGAAGCAATGCTCAGGGAGTTTCTTGTCTTACTTATCTATATTTCCATTTTTTTTCATTTCCTTTATGTAACAATTAGGGACATTGTACAAAACAAATCTCTTTCCCTCTTATTTTAATCGATAAGTGAGGGGTCGCAGGACAGGTAGATCACATGTCAATTTACTTGACGCATGCCCTTCGACTTTTCTAGTTTCTTTGAAATTTTTGCACAAATTCTTAAAATGTTTTGACATACTTTTCGTACAATAACTAGAATTAAGCTTATGCCGAATGCACACTCTACCACCTTTATTATACTTGGTGAGATTTATGCTAATATTAAGTTTCCATCATATTACCTCAAAAATTCCAACTCCAATTTTTTAAGTGTGACGGGTGTATGTAAACTTTTATACTTGTCTATGTACATCATTTCGAGACTAATTGTTGTAGCAAGGCAATAGATTGTTCATGAATGGCAAACACTTAGGAAATCACACCAATAAGCCACCCTATTCAGTGTGTGTTTCATCGACTTGTTACCACTGACTTGTTGCACCTCTCGTGAACTAAAACCTTTTGTTCCACTCTATTATTAGTGAAAGATCCCCCTAGGATACCCTTGTTTAACATCTATCCTATGTTTTCTACCCTAATTTGTATGTTTTGTTACTCTCCATTTCACCTTAGACCATCTACCTCTGTTACGTCTTTTTTTGTTTGGTTGAAATCTCCTGGCTACTTAGTTCATGGTTCGAGAGGAAAAGGGTGAAACGAGGTATTAGATGCTTCGTATGAAGACCTAATTCAGTTATGATTTTATTAAGGACCCCCCTGCTATCACCACTTTTGACATTGTTTTCTCAAGTTGGGGGATGTGCGTATAATATCGGATGTGGTAGGTGGCAAAATATTTAAAGATATAACTCCTTCTGCACATTTGCATATTTATCCTGAAGAAAGTAAGAAATGGGCGTGATCAACATAATGTCCACCCTTGTGCTCAAACGTATGATGGTGCAACGAAAATATAAAAATGGGAGTACGTGCCGTTTTATTGCACCATAGAATCCTCAGTAATGTAATTATGGACGCTTGTAGCTATTATTACACCAAGTCATCCTAATATTCATGAAGAATGGAGCCAGTAGCCCATTATTGAAGATTGGATTTTCAGACTTAGACTCTTGGACCCATAGATGGACAGTGGTTAGTTATGACAACCTTAGATTACTCTAGACTATTTGTTTTGTGTTTTTATATTAACAACCTTTATGGTGTATCCGATGTCATCATAACCTTTTTATTCATCCATTTAAAACCATTGTAACCCTTGTTCCTTCAAGGATATTTTAGACATTATTGCTAACTGGTACAGATTTGTGTACTTTCAAGCTTTTTGTTTGCAAATGAATGCTAGAACTTTGCACAATTGAGCGTCACACCCCGACAAATATAAACACTTAGTCTGTGGAGAGCTGAGTGACTTTTTTTCCCCTTTTTTGTGAGGTGATTGGATTTGAGTTTTCTAGCATAAGGAGTTTTCATGGAATTTTATTTCTGTAAGTCTATCTCGAGAAATCTTTTTATTCAAATGGTTATCTACAATGTTTACTTGAGGGCATAGCAAAGTCAAGTGAGGGATATTTGGTAACATCAAATATTTTATCTTATTGGCGCGGCAAAATATCCCCCCCTTATCATTTTACTTTCAATGTTTCACTAACACTCAAAACGTAGTATTTTCTATCATTTTGACGTGCTCAGGTGAAATGCCTGAAAGATGTCAAGAAACAAGAAAATGGGCTCAAAGATGTTTTTTTTTGAAGATTGTTATGGCGCCGCTAAACACTAAAAATTGCTTTACATCGTAACATAAACTAAGCACATGTACGAAGCATCTAGACAAGGTTACGGCGTTACACCCTTATCTCAGTATTCGCCGTAAAAACATGAGTCAAAATATGGTGTGGAAAACGTCTTTGAGAGGGGGGTGAATTCGTTTCCGTCTTAATAACTGTAAGATCAAAGATTTCTCCACTCTTCTCACTGCGGTCCAATATAATATGGGGCGCACTGCCATGTTTATCAGGGGGTTCGCTTTCGATCTTATGGGAACCGCCACAGAAGAGGTCTTTCGGTCTTGTTATTTTGTATCAATCCAAAACTTAATCAAGTTTGACGTAATATCTCGAGAAGTCGTTGTCTATGGATTTACGGTAACTAGCACTTATATTAATTACCAATATAATCCAACACCTCACATGTTGAATGCAAAGAGCTTACACAACCATGTCTAACACAACATTCATACAATGATTCACACCAAATGCAAGCGTAAAAGTAATGCGATAATTATAAAAGACGAGTAATGAGAAAGTAAAAGGAAAATGCCAACCAGAACGGTTGATTTTCTAGTGGTTCGGTCATGTACAGCTCCTCCTGCGCTCCTATCTTTACTCCGTACGTTTTACAAACTCGAGAGTTAATTCACTAATCAACAAGCTCCCGTTTTTGGCGGATGATTACCTGTTACTATGCTTATTTATTTTTCTTAACACTAGCTAGATGTAGAGTTCTTTTTGGGGTAACAATACCCGTATGTTTATGGCCCAAACATACTATCACTTTTGTTTTATGGCTACTTAACCCAAATAATCCGTGTCGCTTACATTATCGTTTTCGCACACTAAGCTAGAGGTAGTGTCACATATCTTAGCTAGAACCAATCTACCTCCCACACTTGTATTTTGTGTTATAAATAATAACCGGACCTACACCATCAACACTTGGATTTATACTTTTCCGGATCTACAACAACTACAAGAATGATAGGCTTAGAACTCGATCCATTTCCTATATGTAACATAAGTTACAAATGGCATTTACGTAGATAAATATCGTCGGATCTTAAAGATGACTGTAGTTCTTCTCTTGCACCTTGAGGGGAAGGAGAGGAAAGGAAGAAGATTTGATTCACATTTAAACAATGATTAACCAAGTTGTAATGATAAAAGATCTTTGAGAGATTTAGTCAGATTAGAGAGTGAAGACACTGAATAAGTAAAATCATGTAAAAGTGTTATGAAAATAGTTTGAGGTGACCCACTATTTATAGGAGCTAAAAAACAGCCTGTCAGGAAACTGCAATCCCAGATATATAAGGGGGTCGCCAAATAATTAAGGGGGTCATCGACCGAATTAAGGGACCGCCCCGACAGACGCTCCTGTTTTTGTCTTTTTGTGGTGACAAACTTGTCTGGTGAAAGTGATACTTATTTTAGGGGGGAAATGACCAGATTTTAAAATTCAAAATAATTACCAAATAAAACATTTCTTTATAATTCAAAAATAATTTGTCTAAATAATTTTTGAGAAATAGTTTTGTTGTATTTATAAAAATATAAAGTTTAAGACAAAAACTTATTTCTTTGATCATCCTACAAGTTTAATATTGTTTGTACATACCTTATGTGATTTACATCGGGTGTAAACCAATGTCCGTCTTGATGCATACTTGAGACATCGAGAGATGTTGATACATGTATGCATTGATGATTTGTGATTACAAGTAACTTGCGCACTTTACGTTACGTATTGCAAGTTACATGTTTGTCATCATCAAAACATAAAGAGATCGTATAGATTAAATATCATAATATTTGCACTAACAATCTCCCCCTTTTTGATGATGACAAAATATGTAAACTATAGTACATAGTAAAGTTTAAAAGTTACTCGTTTACACTCCCTTCTCCCCCTTTTGTCGAAGCAAAAAGGTATAATATGGATTATGGTTGGAGCATATAGGTCGGAGGTTTGAGAAGAAGACATGAGAAGAGGGTACGTGCTCTAAGTATAAAGGTGAAGGTGATTGTGTGTTCCTTGGATAGTTTAGAAAAGGTCATGAGAGATGAGAAGTAGGCAAGAGAAGAAGGTAGGTACTTTGAGTGTATAGGGTGAAGGAATGAGGAAAATGTAGATGTTCCAAGTATATTGGTTGGCGGAATGAGAAGACAGCATGAGAAATAAGGTTGTGGTGGTTTTGTGTTTCTTAGATAATTTAGATGAGGTTATGAGAAATGAGAAGAAGGCTTAAATAGAAGGTAGGTACTTCAAGTATATAAGTTGAAGGTATGAGAAGAGGACCTTAAGGTTAAGGTTGAATTTAAAGTGGAGGAGGTGAAGTATTTAGAGTACGAATAAACCCTTCATCGTATTTGACAATCCCTAATCCTATCTTTCTATAAAGGTGAGCTTTCATCATCCTAGTGAAGTCTTATATAATCATGGTTAAACTAAATCTATGCTATTAAACCACATAGCTCCTAGCTCCCCCTTGCTTATTGCATCCCCGTGATAATTACATTCCTTGTATATTGACTTTAACGGATCCATGGATCAAATAAATTACCATCTATGCTCAAGAAGTTCGATGCAATTTATATGAGTAAAACGCTTGCAAGTGATCCCTCTCGGTGTATGCTCCCCCTTGTTTGGGGCACCAAGGAATCAAGATATTGTTGTGCTACAAAACAAAGTTAGTAGACAAGTGCACATATACATATAGCAAAACATTAGCGGGGAACTAGACATGCACTTCTAAGTTTTATTATTCTAAAGTATGACACTTTTAAAAGAAAGTTAGAAGCTAGACACATGCAATCATTATTTAAAAAAACAAAAATCTAAATGTTATAATTGAAAGACTCAAGACGTATGTTTACGGAGAAAGATTAGACTGACTTTTTATAAACAAGAATTGGATTCGTTTATTGATTGACCCAAAATTATTATGAGAATGACCTTTTTTTAAAAGTAGACGAATGACACTTAATATCTTTTCAAAATATGTCATATATATATATATATATATATATATATACTTTCAAAGAATAAAAAGAAAAATAAGACGAGGATGGAGACGATGTGCTCTTGGGTGTGAATGAAAATGATTCCATAGAGCCAAAAAGTGGGAAAGAATGAGTGATACTAAAGAAGGAACGTGTTGACGAGAGGTTGATAGAAACTATTGATATATCATTTGCACTAACAATTGATGTGCATATGATCCTATCGAGACAAAAGTGAATGATTAGGAATTCAAAGGTTTGTTTGGTGTTTTGTTGGTTGACAATGTTGAGGAACAAAGGGGGGATGTGAAATAAGGTAGTTCTTTCGTGGTGGAAGAATAATGAGAGACTCAACAATGTGGTGACTCAATAACACTTGAAGATTGAATATCTTCTTTATGTTCTTTACTTTGTAGAAAGTGGAAAGTTTAGCGAAGGAGTGACATTTGCATTTCGCAAATTACTTAAATATTTTGGATGAAATAATTAAGTTGTCAAGAGATATAAGAGGAATTCTAATAGTAACAAGACTATTAGAAGAGAAAAGAAACGCTTAGAAGTGAGAAGAAATGTTAGAGATGTGGAGACTTATTAGAAGTGAAATGGAACATTTAGAAGTGAGAAGAAACGTTAGAGGTAGAAAGACTATTAGAAGTAAGAAGACTGTTTAAAGTGAGAAGAATCGTCTATAGAAGACATGAGACTATTAGAATTAAGAGAAGACGTATGCGAGATATGAGGACCAAGGTTTATATGTGAGGGGATTTATTGAG
>BQNB010121033.1:0-20527 GCA_026074375.1 Tanacetum coccineum
AATGACCTTTTAGTGTACAAGTGAGCTTCGAATTCAAGAGAAAAGAAAAAGATGCGTACGGTTAAAAAAACGAACCAAAAAGAAAAAAAACAAACACAAGAACTAAGCAAATCACTCCATGGCTCTTGATATCAATTGTAGAATACAAGTAATCTTTGATATATGAGAAGCAAGAACTAGTGATAGAAAGTGGAAAGAATGATGTATTTTCTAGAGAGAGAAAGTGCTAAACATGAAATGCATTAAGAGAAAATGAGAATACAACCAACCCACCTCTCTAAGGCATGGAGAGGTTTTTATATAGTGCCTATGGCTGGTCATGGAAGGGCTTTGTGGGCTTTCCATAGGCCTTTTGGCCCTATTAGATTACAAATCATATATTGGACTAACTACGGGATTTGACTAACTATTATTGGAAATGACTGATACTTTTGTGTTTCTAACAAACTGCTAATTCAGTTGACAAAGGAAAACTGCTAATTCGGTTGCCAAAGGAAAACTACTAATTTGGTTGCCAAAGGAAGTTGTGAATTCGATTGACAATGGAACACTGCTAATTCGGTTGCCAGAATAAACTGTGAATTCGATTGACAATGGAACACTGCTAATTCGGTTGACAAGGTAAATGTGAATTCGGTGAACAATGAAATTGCTAATTCGGTCAACCCTTGAAACTGCAAATCCGGTCAACACTTGAAGCCGCTAATTCGGTTAACTCTTGAAATTGCTAATCTAGTCAACACTTGAAGTTGCTAATTCGGTCAACTCTTGAAACTTCTAATCCGGTCAACACATGAAGATGCTAATTCGGTCAACACTAGGACGAAACACAAATTTTTCAAGACACAAAAAGACACGTTTTTGATTGTTTTTTACCAAATTTTCTTATACAACTAGTATTACTAAACCTATAGGTACCTTAAAAATGTAAACTTTATGGTTTTTAAGCCAAAAAATTCAAAATCAAGATTTGTACTTTATAAGGTATTTTGAAAATATAAGTTGTAAAAAAATTATGTTTATCTTGATTCAAAGCTTATACACCTATATCCTAAAGATACTAGATCAATGTTACCATTGTAAATGATCTTTTAGTATATTTGAGAGCTTCGGAAATCAAAGAAAGAACAAGAAAAACGTACAGTTTAAACAAAAGAAAACAAACCAAAATCAAACACAAAGACTAAGAAAATCACTCCATGGCTCTTGATACCAATTGAAGAACAATCAAATAACATACAAGGTTAGGGAAAGAGAGGTGGTTTTAGAGAGAGAGTCCAATTTTGCCTTATCCAACTCCTGTAGTCTATATTTTACTTTGTGTTTTAAATCCTGCTACTTATGTATCATGGTTCAGGGAAATTAAGCACGGAAATTTTGGTGTGTTCATGAATGACCCTATAACTCTTGATCTATGAAGACCTCCTGTAGATAAAATAGTAATGCCTAAAAAAATTATAATCTTTTTTCCACATCTTTTAATACGTTTTGATAATCACAATATAAAAACTTCAACGTAAAATTAAACGTAAACAAGTATTTATGTAGTTAAATTCTCATTTCAACAATTTACATCACTTAAAAGGTATAGAATAAACAAATGCTAATGCATTTTATGATCAAAGGAAATATTATTCAACCTCAAAACTTTTTAAAAATGTGTACACATTTTTATAAACTTACAAACATATGTCTACAATTAAAAGAAATTTTCATTCAAAATAAACATTTTGAATTTCGAATTTTCGAACCTAAAACGGCTAGAAAAGGTCCAGTAAACACCATCCCCTAAAAAAGACAAAAAGATTAGCGTCTGAAAATGGGCGGAGCCCCTTAAATACATAGGCGGCCCCTTAATTATAAGGGTGGCCGGCCACCCTATTTAAGGGACCAACCATAGACTCCCGCTCCTCTAGTTTTTCCCAATAAATGTTGGTACTATTCCCTAAACATTTTTCTCACCTTTTGCACTCATTCTTTCTGTTTCTAAAAAGCCCATACAATCTCTCTACATCCGTTTGGATCATTTATATCATAAAGCTTTGTTTTCCAAGTGATTCAGCTTACTCCCTTCTCCCGAGGTACAGCAAGCAGAATCATAACTTCCATCATCAAGTGAAGAAGTATTACACCTTAGTGTGCATAGCAATCTTGTTGCATCCATATCACATATTTGTAATCAATTAGTATATCTTGTAAGTTGAAGTGTAGTATGCAAGAATCGTTTACGATCTTTGTAATATAGTTAGATCAGGTTATCTTAACAAGTAGTGTTAGATAGTTGTAATATAAGTAGTGTGGTGAAGTGAAGTTTTGAAGTTGTGAAGAAGTTGTGAAGTTGTGAAGAAGTTGTGAAGTTGTGAAGAAGTTGTGAAGTTGTGAAGAAGGTGTGAAGTTGTGAAGAAGTTGTGAAGTTGTGAAGTCGTGAACAAGTCGTGAAGTTGTGTTGTGTTAGATTGGTTCTAGCTAAGATTAGAACTCGACATTTAGCTTTGTGTCATAAATCGGTGTAAGCAACGTTGTGTACGGTTTTCTCCGCCATAAGGGAGTTTGTTGACATAGTGAAGAAAACTCTCGAGTTTGGTGCCGGGGAGTGGAGTAGGGCGAATGAGGTGCCGTTATCTGAACCACCTATAATTCCTCGCGTTGTGTTGATTGTTCTTACTCTTATCCTCTTGAATTACTTATCATTTCATATACTTATATTGTACATATTGGTGGCAAAGCGTTGAAGTACAACAAAAAGTCGAATCTAAGTTTTGCAAACATACATAAACCTTAAATTAAAAAGCGTAAAACTATTCAACCCTCTAGTTTTCCACAATTGGTATCAAGAGCCACGTTAAACATAGACTTTTAAAATAAATTTGTATTTTAAAACTTGAACGATCTATGGAATCGAAAATATTAAGAAGAGTGCAATCTAGGCAAAGACCACCACTATTTAGAAATCATGGATTTATTTATTAGAAAAATAGATTTGAAACTTATGTGAAGTCAAAAGATTGAAGCCAAAATGGTAATATATAATGCTTTACCATGTAGAATATGAAAGAATTTTTATGTGTCAAACCGCAAAGGAAATTTGGGATACTTTGTTAATCACTCATCAAGGTAATAATCAAGTCAAAGCAAATAAAATAGATCTTCTTGTTCAACAATATGAACAATTCATGATTCCGGAAGAGGAATCAATAGATAATGCTTTTGCTAAATTAACACTATTAAACTTATCTTAAAAATCACTTGAAATGAAGGTTTTTCTAGCAAGAATTGTGTTAGGAAATTTCTTAGGGAATTGCATCCTAAATGGCGCGTAAAAGTCACGGCAATTGAAGAATCAAAGAATCTAACAACTCTTTCACTTGACGAACTTATTAGAAATTTAAAAGTCTATGAAGAAGTAATCAAGAAAGACTCCGAAACCATCAAAAGCAAAAGAGAACAAAGTAGATCTATTTCCTTAAAAGCTAGAAAGGAATCTAGTGATGAAGATAGTTCAACTCTGATGGGTGAAGATGAAGAATACGCCAGGCCGTAAGAAACCTCTCAAGAAATTCTTCAAAAGACAAGGACGATCGTAAACAACCATATGAATAAAGAAAATCATCTCAAAGAAATAAATGATGACAAAAAATAGCAATCGAAAAAAATGTTTCAAGTGTGGAGATCCAAATCATCTCATCGGAGAATGTCCGAAACAATTAAAATATCAAAATCAAAGGGCGTTCGTCGGAGGATCTTGGAGTGATAGCGACGATGATGAAGAGGAAAAGACAAATGACGAAAAGTGTCTTATGGTTAAAGCTTCAAATGATGAAACTTTCCAAAACTGAATACTATTAGTGATACCAATCATTACTAGACTAAAATGACATAGATAGTGAATATAGTAAACTATTCAAATTTGACAAAAAGTCATGGCAAAATAAAAGTCTAAACACGCTAAAATAAGACCAATTCGAAAAATGATATATAACAAAAAGATAAATTATCTAGGTTAGAAAAAGTTAAGGAAGTAATTTGTATGAATGTAAAGTTAATCAAGAACTTAGCTTGAAATGAGAACCTAGAAATGAAAATATCTATGCTAAATCAATTTAATAATAGTAAGTCACTCACATAAGAAAAATAATAAGTATTCAAAAGACATCCTGTAGATAAAACGAATAGGTTTTAATTTTACCAAAGGATCACCTAGTGAAACTAAACAAGTAAAGTTTGTAAAAGCTCAAGAAGTCGAGTCAAACGAAAAATTGATAGAATCAAACCCAAAATTTATACTTATAAATAATACTAAAATTTCTATTGCAAGTATTGATGAGGTAAAATGTTTTTACAAACCCTCCTTAAAACCTAAAGTCGGATTTACTAAACCCACAATGAGGTCTAAAACTCCACCTCCGAGAATGACTAATAATCCTCGTCCTCGGTCTAAAACACCTCAACCTAGGAGAGACCAAGGTAGACAAAACTATCCTAATCACTTAATAAATCATTCACATCCACTTAGTTTCACTCCAATGAGGAAGCTTGTTCCCATGTATGTGCCAAAACCAATGCAAAACATATGTAGAAACAATAACCTTCGGATTATCAGAAACGTTGGGGACCAAATGGCTAAGCCATCACAATCATTGAAGTGGTGTGTTCTCTACAAACATTCTTTGTCTACGGACTAAAGAATTCATGATAAGGTTCCCATGAACTCTTATCATTTACATTGTGAAGACATTAACGAAGGCTATTCGAAAGTCTAAGGTACGTCTCACTCTTCATATTCGTAGAATATAGATTATAAGTAAATGTCTATGTGTTACTATGATGATGTAGTATAATTAGTTTTTAAAAATAATAGTGTAGTCTCTAGAAATACCATTTGTTGGTTTTCTAGCTTTGAAGAGATTAGTTCTCTATGAACTATTCTTTCGTATAGATTATAGTCATTCGTCTACAAAATAGAAATCTTCTATGACCACATAGCAAACTCACGAAGATGAAGAAGAGCAAGCTAGTGGTTGACAATTAACATAGAAGTAGGATTAGTCGCGCAATGATCATAGACACACTATGGATGAAACAAACTCCCTTCGACCCCAACGATTGTCTCGGATCCATGTCAACCATCATCCACGTCTATCGAAATCAACTTGTTGATATTCTCAACTACGTCTTGCTATTTCATTATTTTCACTATCCATTCTTGTCTCATCTCAAATCGAATCAATTAATTTTCTTTTCAAAGAAATTAATTCCTCCTCTTTGCAAGAAAACTCATCTCTAAATCACCTCTCAAATTGACGTCTTGATTATCTCGTCCGAAATAGTCAAAGAAATTTTTTAATTAAACAAAGGGTTAATTAAAAATTGTCAATATTCATTCTCACAAAAACTGGCCAAAAATCAAAAAAAAAACTTAATTTCATTTTTTTTAACATTTTATGTTGTTGATAAATTGTTTAGGTGACAAAATGCCAAGAGCCACTACCACCGATATATCCCGCACTAAATCCTACATCCCTAAAGTATCCAAAATCCCCGGCATCTCCCCTACCATTGCCAAATTCTACAAATCCATTAAAAATCGCAACATTCACGAAGGTCGTGTTGTTGATCAAGCCTACTACAAATCCAACAACATCGAGCGTCTCTTCACAAACATTCGCTTCGATTGTCTCTTTAAAATCAATGAACCGATTGTTCCAAGATTTATTCTAGACTTCTATAGTCAAGTCACGGTTCAAACCGATGAATATGGCTATCTTGTCATCTCCTTTATGATTCAACATGAATTCATAACTCTCACTCTTGCTCAATTCGGTCAAATCCTCAAAATTCCTTACAACGGTCAAGCCGTTTTCACCAACGAGTGGGACCTTGCATCTCTTGAGTATTCTCAAGAAACCGAGGGACCATATTCCACCGACCTTCCTACTCCCGACGACATTCATCGACTTCTTGAATTGGAACGTGTCATGGTAGACCATACCATTAAGAGTCAAACCGTCACTCTTACTCCAAATCAAATCCTCACTAAAGAACTAAGCCCTGACATGAACGCTTTGGTAAGAACACCTCGAGAGATGTGTTTCGGACGAAGGAGGCAGCGGACCTTCTCCCCACTTTCTTGCCACATGGTGTATTAAAGTTGGTTGCCGAGGACTAATAACAATCTTGCTTACCTTCCTTTGTCAACAAGAATCTAATGTGCTAGAGTCTAAATCCAATCACAAATCCTTCCATATGGCATGTTCTTGACTCGTCTTATATACACATCATGGAAGCAAATCCACACCTCGACAATGCATTTATGACAATGTTTGATCGGGATATGCGTCACTCGTTCACTTAACCAAACTTGACACCTCGAAGTGATCGGTGGAAAGGCACGCCATCCGTCGTCACTTCATCTTCTCAACATCATTGGCACTTTGATCATCACAACATGATGATAGATAAAGATGTTAAACTTCCCGGTGGTGCAAGGTAACCCATCTCCTACTACCTATCTTAACTATCTTGATCCACTCAACTACCAAAACTACCAAATGCCTTCCCTTTCCGAACAAACCGATGAAACTCTCTTTGAACGACAAAACCACCTTGCTCAACCAAACATAAGAAAATGCATAAGTAAAGCGCGGAGGGTTTCAAGTCATTTGGAACGGCACTAAAAGGAGTGTTTAGCAAAAAAAGAAGTGATGACATAAGAGTGAAGTGAACTAGATGGATAAATGTACTTTAAGATAATTTTTAACTTAATTATGTGTATGTTATTAACAACTTGTGTGGTGATCATCTGATATAATTTGGAATAGACTTATGTGTTGGTTATCTTTTAGGTACTTGTTTGCTATGATGCCTTAAACCTTTAGTTGTTTTATTAAATCAACTAGATATGACACTTTGGTTTCATGACTCAATGTGTTTATTATATGTTATATGATTAAATGTGCTTATAAAACTCTATAGGGCTTGCTGCAAATAAACCACCAAAACAAAAATACTCTCACAAGAATTCTGAGAAAAATCATTTTTCTGTGAAAAATGGAACCAACAGTGGGCGGCCCCCTTAATTCATAAGGGCCGGCCCCCTTAATTTTAAGGGGACCGCCCCCTATTTAAGGGGACCGCCCATAGTATCTCACGGGTAAAACAATATTTTTTCTGCTTTTTTGCCCTCTTTTACCTAGTATCAGCTATATTTGCCCAGAATGCTTGAACAAAATTTGGAATACCCTAAACTTATTCAAATTCATTCCATTTTCAAACAAATCTCTTCCCATAAATTCCCTCCAAATGCATATCACTAATTCACCATCTCTCTCATTCATCATCAACCACCATAAACCTCCATGGCCTCCACTAGAGCCTCTATTTCCAAAGTCTCCAAGAGACCAAAAATCAACATCATTCCACCAAACAGTTTAATTATTTGTGATTTACCCAAGATGAACAACAACTCCATCACCCAAACTCCTATTTTAATCACCATAGTGCTTCCTAAAATGCACCCTCCAAAACCAACAACTACAGATACATTTCTTCTTCAATTGACTACATACCCTAATCACCAACTTCTCATCAACATCACTATTCACAAATGGGTTACAGGGTGAACCCACCAACATCCCGCCTCCAAGAGTTTCTCCACCACCTCCAACTCAAGAAAATGCATCAATGGACATCACTCATCACTACCTTCCCGCAATACCCCGACTTGATGTCTAATATTATAACTTTATACCTTCACACCTATCATGAGCAACAAGATTCCTTGAATTCACTTGAAGCACATGGTAACACATGCCTTTATTGTATCCCAACCGAAACCCTCATCTTTGGTGAAAGATGAACTTCGATATATGTTTTCCAAATAATGACATATGCACTCCCAACCACCCAATCATCATCACAATACAAGAAATAAGATAAAGAGACCACCTCCACCAACCCTCCCAAAACTAAATAAACATACTCTATGTTTAGTCTCTCAAATAATTAAACATCCACCATTTTTGCTAGCAAGACCCTATGAAGCATTACTAGTGATACAGGACTTTTGTATTTTAATTTCATGTATGATATGCAAGGTCATTTTCCTTATGTATGCATGAGTGTGTTCAAACACTCTTTTAATTTTTAATGAATGAACATTGTTGGTTTATGCATATTTTTTCTTCCTTGCTACATTTATAAATATTATGTATGTTCTAACCCATTATTGGTAGCCAAGAAACCATATTTCGATTCCTAGTGCCCTCAAACGAGGGGGTAGCACACATCAAGAGGGAGCACTTAATCCGTTGATTTTACTAGCAAACCACGACGATGAGCCTTTTTGATCTACCAGAAAAAGGGGAAGAAATAGCTTGAAACTCACAAATACTTGATTAAAAATAAAACAAGAATATTACTTTATGGATCGTCGTCATTAAGTAAATCTTGTAAGTGATTTTATTTACAAAATCCTTAGACTTGAGATGCAAGTAGGTCTTGCATATGTGGATAATCCTTCTTGATCTAGTCTAAGTTATCCTGAAAAATGGATAACTAATAAGGGCTATTTCAGAAGTGATTTTGAAACATGATGACTTGGCACTTGTAGTCAATATAGAATTTGTTCCTTCAATAGTTGAAGAATGATGCCACTGGGCCCCTCGTAGAATTAATCAGATGTGTGTATGGCCGTACCCGAAAACTCATGTAGATATGTCTCATTGATTTTCGGTAATCTTGATTAGTTACATATACGAGAAACAGAATCGTTAAATAATGGAATGACATTGATCCATATCCATTTTTAACACGGTATCGGAAACAAAGGGATTGTAAATTCATAAATCATTTTGTCCGTGTTTTGAGAAACCACACTCGGATGTTTCTGGGAGCATTGGCGTGTTGCTAGACGCTTACCAATGTTATTATATAATTTATACATGTCCAAGTGGGAGTTGTTGGAATATGAACAAATATAAATTATATATGTCTGGGAATTATTTGAGCATAAGGGGACGCACACACTAATATGTAGAACAATGTATTTAAAATATTAATGTAATATATTAATTAGTGTTTAAACAAACGATCGCTAAAAGTTTAACAAGAATAAATATTAGTCGTTAATAGTTAAAGGACTAATATGCAAAATCGAGAAAAAGGAAAGTTTGGTTTTTTCCTTTTCTTTCCTTGGGCCGGTCGAATACCCACTCCTTATGGAGGTGGGATTGCTTGCTTGCTCTACAAGTTGTAATGAGTATATAAGGAGATCTTGGGGTCCTTGAGAGCTCATAACTTCAATCCCTTAAATCCTTAAATCTCTCCTTTGTCTCCTTTGTTGTTCGACCGAACCTACAACCTTCAAAGGGTTTCGGTTTTTGTCTTTTCTTGTCGTGCGATCAAACAAACAACCCTTTAGGGTTTTTGTTTTGCGATTTAATCTCAAGAAGGTATTTTGTGTGTTGATTGATTCAAAGACGAAGTGATCGTTTGGTTTAAACACTACTAATACTAGCATACACGTTGTTTGCTAAGAACGTATTGTGTGTGTTGACTTAAAGGGATTATTCTTTTGATCCTTGGTGGTTTCGCGTGGTATTATACACACGCGTATATTGAAGACGGTGGTTATCGTTAATTGCTAAAAGGTACACATCTTCAATCCTTTGTTAATTATAAAGTTCTATACGTGTTTTTATTTTCGCTGCGTACTCGTGATATGTTTAATTGTTAATTAGATCTAAAATCCCACACAAATAATGATCCGGAGGTCGGGGAGGATAAAAGAAATAAGTTGCCATATTAGATTAGAGAGAAAAAGAGATGGGGAGAGTGTGTTTTCTAGAGAGAAGGAGGAGGAAAACACACACTCTCTTTGTTACAAAATGAAACCTCACCCTCCTATGAAAGTATAGGAGGGGTATTTATAACCCTTGTGTCGACCACTTATTCTATCTTATTGTTTCTAGCTCTTATCTGACACGGCTATAGTAAACTAATATAATTCCGTATAAGTCAATATATTTTAAGGCTAACAATCTTCCCCAAATATGTGGACATACAAAATTACTTACAATGTTCATAACAAGTACACTTACAACAAAATAAAGTCTTCTAAAGTGCTTCTAAAGCTGAAGATGTCTTCTGAGTTCTTCTGGTCTTGAAACTTGTACTCCATCTTGGATCTTCATTGTCTTTACTTGTTCTGGAACCATTGTAATATGTATGAGTTGGATTAACTTCCCCCAATCCATGCAGCATGTCTTGAAAAGCTTTCTTGATAGACTCCTTTTTGACGAAGTTTTTGAATCAGCTTCCCCCAAACCAACATCCTTATCTTGAGCAGATTCTGAAACTTTGATGTAGCTTGAACAATCTTCTATTTGTCATTGACGTGCACAACGCAATTGTAGAAGAAGAAGTAAAACCACACCAAATACTACTGCTACTTGTCATTAGGTCTTGGTGAATATTTGTTTGGGGGTACATGCAAGAAATCAACAACAATTCTTCTCACGTATGCAGAATACTTCACAAACCATACTAAGTAAAGTAGTATACACTACTTCCTCCTAGAAGTTAAACAAAGTACACGTTGCACGAATCTTCCAAACTAATAGTTTATATGCATATAGCCCTTCTTTATTGACCCGAAAAACCACACCAAGTACATGATTTTCCCCCATGATGGTTGCGAACTCTCGGAAGCATCATTGTCGTGTACTTTCATATACTCGAGAAGTTCTTGTCTTAAGCAGAAATCTTAAAAAGTTATGAACGTCATTGAAGAACTTTAAAATTTTTGCTTAAACTGTAAAGTACCATTATCGTTGTGTAGCACAATAATATCCCGTGAGAATTGCTGATTACATCTCAACCTTTTAAACTCTCTGGTTAACTTACCAACCTCGTATTCTGTTGGCTAATGATGAAATATCACAAAATTTCCCGTTAGAAGTGTTGACGTAAATATAAACTTTAAAACTCTCTGGTAACTTACAAATTCCGTATACTGTAGGCTATTTTCCATATCACATGGTGAAGTAAACCAGATATACTAAACTTGGAAATGACAGTAAATCCCACAAATTTGTTAAATTAATCTTGCACTGTTGTTGATTGAAGAACGGTTTTGGCAGCAAGAAAATTCTAAGTACATTCATACCCAAACATCAAAAGTATAAGAGTACAACACTCTTTAAAATGATCCACCATCGAATCTACGTGTGACACTGAGTACTCACTACGTAACTCCTTTAAGTGATAGTTATCCAGGTCTTTATCCAACCACCCCTTGACTTCTGGAAACTAGATAATCCAAGTCTTAATCATAACTGTATACGTTCAAGGAAGTCATCAATCGATAGAAAATAGAAGAAAGTCTCGATGATGAAATAAGTAGACGCCTCTGTGAAATTCAACTTTAAACGCAATTAAGGGATACCAAATCAACTCCGTGATCACATGTCATCCTAATACGAATCTCTAGCCATTTTGTCATTTAAGTGAATCTTTTCAGGATCGTTTTGGGATTAAGTGTTGTTGTTTGTGTGGTGTGTTGTTTGTTGTTCTTGTTTTGATTATAATATTCCCAAATTCGGTCATATGCCCAAAGTCGGTCACATGCCCATTAAAATATGGTGACAAACACGGAATTACATTAGTTCACTTATAGAGTGACACGTAGGGACTAATAATGACTAGTTACAATAGTTAAGTATCACTAGGACTATAAATACCCCCTCCATACTTCCATGGAGAGGTGAAGCTCACTTTTGTAAAAGTGTAAGTGTGTGTGTTCTCTCTCTAACACACACATCTTCCCATATCTCATCTTTTCTCTCTAATAAACATGGCTTAATTTCTCTTTCACTTTACCATGCCTCCGGATCTTGTGTTCTAAGGGTGAATCTAATGTTAACAATTGGTATCAGAGCTTTAAGGGTGGATTCGTGATTCATTTGTGGTTAAAAAGAATCAAAATTCGTGGTTTATTATTTTTTTCGAAAATAAAGCAAGAAAAAATCAAAGATTGATCTTTGTTTGTGGTTAGATGTGTTAAAGATTTGTACTTTCGGGCTTAGAACTATCCCTTGCATCATTACTAAGTGGTTTTAACATCATTTCGTGGCTTTCAAGAATGGTTGATGATTTTTTCTTGGCTGCGTTTTGACTCACTGAAGGGGTGTTCTTGATTGCGTTTTGATTATTGAAGACTGCGTTTTGGTCACTGCGTTTTGGTCATTGCGTTTTGATTATTGAAGACTGCGTTTTGGTCATTGCGTTTTGATTATTGAAGACTGCGTTTTGGTCACTGCGTTTTGGTCATTGCGTTTTGATTATTGAAGACTGCGTTTTGGTCACTGCGTTTTGGTCATTGCGTTTTGATTATTGAAGACTGCGTTTTGGTCATTGCGTTTTGATTATTGAAGACTGCGTTTTGGTCACTGCGTTTGGTCATTGCGTTTTTGATTATTGAAGACTGGGTTTTTGCACTGCACGTTTGGGTCATTGCGTTTTGATTATTGATGACGCGTTTTGCCTTTATTGAGACCCTTATTGCGTTTTGCCTTGGGGAGACTTGTCCATTTCATTTCTTGGTTGCGTTTTGTCTCAAGAATTGATTGCGTTTTGTCTAAAGACACTGCGTTTTGTCCATTGAAAACCCTTGTTTTGAAAACCTAATTTCCCGAAAAAAAAATCGACCGCGCATCAGGTGGTATTTTATCGAATTTAGGAATCTATTAATCATTGTCTAAACATAACAAAACATCAAATCAAACAACAAACAAAAGGACTTAAAAGGACTAATCAATCAACAAACACACATTAAATCCATTCGATTATTCATTCACGGTTGTGTCTATTGATTTTGTAAAATCCTGTTATTCACGTATCAGTTATAATCATAGAGTGTAAAATCCCTTGTGAACGTGAATTGATACAAGACCACAAACTTCAATCAACATCATCATCCACTTAAGGGGGGGGGAAAAAAATCCAACAACTTTTTACTTCAACTCACGATCCAAGGAAAAGAAAAGATACCTTATCTTCGTGTTCGGAATCAGAAGAACAAAAATGCAAACTAATTCAAGACAAATCAAAGAAAGTTGCCATGGTATCTTCTTTCAACGAATTCCATTCCACCTCAAGCGTCTTTCAACAACGACTTAACAGGAAGTCGAACCGAGATTGGATTAGGAAGCTGGTTTGGGCAAAATCTTTGTCAAGATTTTGGAGATTTTTACAGGCAACGTTTGTTCTAAACATGGTTCAACTTCTAAGCAACTTGGTAACAAACGAATTTCAAGAAGATGATCCATGGCTTTTTTAAAGTACTCCGAGACACAGTTCAAATGTTTACAAATCACAGTTACTATTTGAATGATGAATATTTTGTAATGACACGCATACTACTTTCTACAATACATCAAATTGATATTCCAGAATTCCGTGAGACGCTGGTCCAATTCATGGAATATGTTCAAAAAAGTCGATTGATGAAAGAGCACTGCATAAAATGGAGTATGACAGCAGGGTGAATGAAAGACAAACCCAGACAACAGAGGAAAAGATTGATACGAGTAATGCACTGGATGCATTGGATGCTAGTTCAGTTATCATGAAAAGCCAATAGGAACAGGAATCACAAAAGCAGGATTCAAGCAGCGATCAAGGATGATGCGGACACTCAGCCCATTATATGTTGAAGAGCCCATGGCTGAGGTAAAAATGACTGCTTTGTATAGATTAATGTATTGCTACATGGAACACACATACTGAGCATACCTGAATCCTTAATGTAGGATGTGGTGGACCAGAATGCTGATCAATGTTATGACACACGTCCTTTGCCTGCTAAATTAACTGATAACACGACAACTGAACTCTCAAATCAATTACTCGAGTCTGAAAATGTTTGTCTTAAAAAGACTGTTTCCCTGTTTTCAAAAAGATTTTGGCAAAACTCGAAACACTTTTGTATTAATCTGAACTACAAATGGAATAAAATGTTTTAAAATTAAGGGCAAGATAGCCCAATTTTTTAATAAGAAAAATAATGAAGCCAAAGTTCAAAATGACATAGATGTAACTGAAACAATAAACATCGAAATGAACATAGTGGTGGCTAATTTACATGAGAAATAAAGCCGTTAATATGGATAAAGAGCATCACCTTGAAACAGTACTTACAAAGATCTTTTGATTCTATCAAAAAGGACACAGACGTTCAGACCCAAAGACCAGAATGACTCTTTAATTGACACATCTAAACAAAAAGTCTAATGATGAAAATGTTGACTGTACTAGCTTAGATTTATGAAAAAATGGGTTTTGCAATTGCAGCATTAAAAAATGAGTTAAGGAAACTAACAGGAAATAGTGTGAATACTAAGTTTGCAAAACCATCAATCTTGGGGAAACCAGTTTTACAACCACATAGAAACCAGTTCGTTGTTAGACAACCGACTGCGTTTAAATCTGAACGACCTAAAATTTCAAAAGAACGGTTTGCCTCCCAAGTTGGATTGTGTAATGATTTGTCAAACACCAGTAGTCACTACTCATTATCTGCATTAGAGAAGAGAATTCTGCCCCTGCGTGCTAAACCTCATTACACTCGATTGCAACTAGCTCATCTAGGTATAGCTCAAACGACATTGTTCATAATCACTACCTAGAGGAGGCTAAGAAAAAGACACAAGAACACTCCAGGATCCCTAGAAATTTTTCTGACACCAAACATTTTGTTTGCTCGACATGTCAGAAATGTGTCTTTAATGCCAATCATGACGCTTGTGTAATAAAATTCCTGAAAGAAGTCAACTCGCGTGCTAAGGTTCCATCCAATAAGACAACGACCCAAAACAAACCCGTAGAGCAAATAAGTGTTGCAAAGAAACCAGAAAGACAGATCCTAAAAGGACATAGGTTTTCAATCAAAAAGACTACACTGGTGCATGAAAAAACAATGACTCCTAGATCTTGTCTTAGGTGGAAACCGACGGGTAGAGTTTTCAAAAATGTGGTTCTTAGATGGGTTCTAACTGGAAAGACATTCTCCTCTAGCACAACAAAGGTTGACAGTGAACCCCCAAATGGTTCAAATGCAGATATCACTAACCAATGTGAAAGCGAACAAGCTCTTGATGTCAGTGCAGGTACTCTGTTAAGTACAGGTACATCGTTCAGTCCTATAAAGGAAGGACTCAAAGTTTGGTTGCGGAAAAGACAGATAACTCAGAAAATAGGGCTTCAAGGAATTTTAATCTGATAATCATCAAATGGCGTCTGCTGAAAATAACACTTCAGGCCCCGTTCCTCAATGTTCAAAAGACGTTTGATCGCAGCAGATCAAGCCTCGGTCTTCATGGCAATGACGTTTGAACAACGCAGTTCAAGCCTCGTTCTTCATCAAATGACTTCTGATCATAACCGTTCAGAACTCGGAATTCAAGACCACAGCAATGAACAGTCAAGTTCAAAGCTGGTTCCAAAAGTTGTTCCTTAAGCAAACAAGACAGCTACATCACAACAAGAGTTGGAATTACTATTCCACCTTCACACAGCAATGCTGAGGAATCACGGGTTTTATATATATAAATACATAATCTAAAAATAGAAAATTTCCAAAAAGAATCTTCTCGACATGTCTCTTGGAATCGATAACATTTACGTGCTTAGAAATGTCGATTAATATTGACATGGGTGTGTAAATGAAGTTCGAGCGAGAGTGGCAAATAGTTTCAAAACAGGTCATTTCTAATTTTCTAAATGGCTTATGTGCAAATATCAGTACATATCCCAGACTTCAAATAAGGGAGGTTTATTATACTATCTCACAACCGAGAAAATTACGTTTCTCGGTCTTGAGGCTGTTCTTACAAAGTGCATTCAATGTTTTTAGCCAAAAAAAAGGATAGTGTTAAGTTTCAGTGCGCTTACCCTTAGCGGTTAAGAATGAGAAGTCCTATAACATTTGGTTTTTTCAAAATTTGAACACAATTTTTCAAGTATTTCTCGATGACATTCATAATCTTTCGATATTGTGTGTTCAACACTCACCATCACAATGTTTTCAAAAAGACAACAATTTCTCAATGGTCCTATTTTGAAGGGCGAAGTTTTTTGAAAAACAAAGTTTTAATGTTTTTGGATACATCAACAACGACAACTCTTATGTATTCAAAACATTATCAAAATGTTCCAAACCATTCATGCTGATAATATTTTCTCCCCACAGAATTTTCAAGACATATTTTAATCACAAGGTATTTCAAAATCTAAGTGTTTATTATTTAAAATAAGGGGAGAAAATGTAATTAAAATATGATCTAATCGACTCAATGTGTTGAACAGTAAGAAAAGGTTTTATGGTTCGATCTTACACCCAACAACATCTTAATTTCATGACGATTCTGAGGTCATAAGGTGGTTAGGTTAGGAATCAATCCTATGATCCAACCAGAACCAGAGGATCTACCCAAGGATAATCCAAAGTTAGAAATAGCAGTCCTTAGGTATGATTAGAGATGAATGTATATGGGAATAATGCCGACTAAGATTGAGCTAACACTGGAACAATCACAACAAGGTGTTAGTAATGACGTCCTGGTAAGCATTGAAGGCGTTGAAGAATGAAAAAGAAATGTATGGATAAAGGGTGTAAACAAAGAAGACCTCACAACAAATTTAAGGGCAGATTAGAAACCGGGTCAATACATATGCTGTCAGAATCACAAGTTGATTGCTGACATTGAAAACGACATCATGGACCCAGTGATGCAATGCATAACCCTTCCCAGCCATTCGGGTTTCTCTCAACAGAAACTTGTCTCATTTGTCACGGAGATACCAGTTATCTATTGGACATATCATTGTGATTTTGAATAGGTCGGCGCCAATATGCTCTAGCCTCCGTGTACTAAAACCAAAATGGCACTAATCGTTGTCTAGAGCCTAAAGTTCACAATCTAATCTCGTTAGGATCATTCCATTTCAAACACTTACTTGAACATCATCAAGTTCACAAGCTGTTAACAAGAGTCCTACACAATATCCTTGTGATATTTGCCAGAACATCCGAGTGATACTATAAGTATTCACAATGAAGATGGAAATCCTGCTTGAGCCAGCATCAAACAAGCTCTTGGTAGGTAACTTGCGAGATTCTATATGAATCAAACTTGTGACAACTGGATATCGATTTGGTCCAGTAAATGAATTGATGGTTGATGAATTTTGATAAAAAGATTTCATAATATTGGTGTGTTTCAAAAAAAACGATTTTTTACAAGTAACACGTCAATTGATTTTCAAATCAATTTTCTCGATTATCACTAACGTAAACCTGCAGGTTAAAACAGTGGTGACGATATCCCAATCAACCAAAGTTGATTCATTACTACATATTCATGCTCATTCTACAAAGACAAACTATCATGTTTAGTCAAATAATTTAGATGACAAAAGACTTCCGGATGGAGGGAAACTCTGATTCAAAGCTTTCAAGATGAGGCACAGTATGAGAATGTTGGTCAAACAGTCAAGATTGCAAGATGGCATAGACGTTAAAGACAATGTCAAAGACTCAAAAGTAAAGATCGCAAAGCATAAAGGAACAAGCCTACAACAAAGAACAAGGAGAAAAACCAAGACCACATGAGCTTAATGACAAAAGCAATCTCATTGATCTCATAAAGGAGTGTCTTCAATGATCACACTTAGGGGAGGATTGTTAGCCTCAAAAATTTGATGTCGAATCAGGTTGCTCTCCGTTCATTCTTGTATTTACGTTATGGTCAATCAATTAGTTAAGTGTGTAAATAGGAATGTTTTGTGTATCGAGCTCGATAGTTAGTATAATATTGTATATGTTTAGGGTTTAATACTAGCATAAACCGGATCCGAGTTCCTAGTAAATAATACCACCACGTTTACTTAAGTGACGGGGTGATCTTATATATCTTTTCCAAATTGGAAAAATAATTAACTCTCTCTTTTCTATAATATCTTTTCCTTTTCTCTCTAACCTCTCTCTTGTTTCTTTCTCTAGAAATCATCTCTCTTTCTCTTTTCTTGAACCTTAGATCCGTGTATGATATGAAGTGTTAACGGGATCCTACATAAGGGAAAAATTGTATACATATTAATGACTGAATGATGATACAATTTTTTAATCTTACTCAAGCAATGTTATGATTAAATCTTTCTTTTCTACACGCATTAATATATTAAGATAAACTAATTGGTCATACATGTTTTCTTGAATTTGAAAATTTGGGCTAAATTAAGGATCATTACTACTTTCTTTATGAATTACCTTTGTGAGGATGTGTTGTGTGATAATCAAAAGGGGTTACGAGTCTCATAATTGAAATATGGCAATTTAAGTTTTATAAATCTTTTCTTATGATTACTTTGCGATGATGGTATGTAATCAAAAGGGGTTATGAGTTCAAAATAATCTTTATAAATTATACAAGATAATAGAAGCCACGTGTGGATTGGATCATGCATGTAGGAGCTGAGATCTTAAGTTTAATTAGAATATGATTTTTGATTAAATATTTATGTTAACTCCTGAGTACACCTGACATCAAGTGGGAGCACTATGTTTTATTTTCTAAAATTCACATGTTGTATAACATATTGAAGGTATCATTCCATCTAAGCTAGATGTTAATCCTTGAGATTGGAATGAAACTTCACTTAGGAATTTAGGAAATTAAACAAACGATCTAGGAATAAATGTTTATTAAAATAAGCATATGCGGTGATTAAATCCAACACATTGCAATATATCATTGAGTCAAGTCTTAAATGATATATTTCACTTAAGAATAATTTCCATAATGGATGAAACCATTGTGTTTTTTAACTAAGGTTTCTCCATGTATTTATTTTATTGTGTATGAAGACTGGTTGTTATTTTGCCAAGAGCAATACGTGCCTAACAACAACAGTTCTATTGAGAGAATTTAGAGTAGATGGACTGTTAAACAACAGTATCTAATTAAGAGTGATTTAGATGACTGTTAAAACAAAACGTTTACGAATTATATAAGGCATAGTGTTGTTTGTGTACACTGATGCTAGAGAATAATCAATCCTAGTTAAAGTAAGATTTCATCAATTATGATAAATCTGCCAACTAGATATGCTTAGCTAAGAGCATTGTTACAATACAAATTAAAGAATGAGAATACTTTACATTTTAAGAAACTGTAAAGATGACTGTTTGAGATAGGTATGTTGATGATTCATATACCTCATAAAAGGTACTGTCATATTTCCATACTATGATACTTACAATAGTATGCAAATAAACATACGACACTCATCATATCATTCAAAACCTTTACAAATTTGTGAATTTGAAACAAGTATTCTGAAAGTTTACTCAGATGACTATTTAGCTGTCTTGTAAAGAAAGAGTTAGGAATGATGGAAACATTGGACTTCAACTTGCTAATTAGTCTCATGCATATCTGTTTTTAGTATTTGAATAATTGGGATTGAAAGACAATTTTTACTTTCTGATGAATGAAGATACGTGGTATTTGTTATTCATACATATAATAATTGTTATCCTATATTTGCATGTTTAATCCTTGAATAATTTTATTATTCTAAATATGTCCATTGTTGGTTAACATTGTGAGAATAATTGTTACATAAGGCAAATGTGAGTGTTGGTTATATTCTTTGAATATACGGATTGTTCCCGCCAAACTCATATGTTATTCACAAGGGATGCATATTGGACACCCCAACTTTCAGATATTTACTTTTGGATCCTAGTCATGAGTAAGATATCGAAAATGGTTTAATAAGTCATCATTAGACTTGAGATACTAACAAGTTCTGTATGTGTGAATATCACTTTTTAATTATAAGTCAAACGCTATCCTAAATAAGGTAATATAAAGGCTATTCTTGAAAGTGATGTGAAGCAGCATCCACAACACTTGTAGTCAATAAATAATGTGTTCCTCCACTTGATATGTGCAGAAAGATACCATTGAGCCCTTTTCAGAATTAATCAGATAATTGTATGGCCATACCCAAAGGGTAATCCAAGATGATTCTTGATTATATTTGGTATATCTGAATTATTTCTATAACGAGAAACTAAATAGTTAAACTATATGGAATGAGTTAGGATCCATATCCATGGTTTAACGGTATCTGTAACAAAGGGATGATAATAAAGCAAGTAATATATAACCATTAAAAGCTGAGATTGTTCTAGAAACTTTATCTCAAGTACTTCTAATTTATGACAATAGAGTGTTGCTAGAAGTTTCTATTGTTGGTATAAATGCAGACTGCTACTCCAACTCCCAAGTGGGAGCTGTTGGAATATGTTAGTTGGATCCGCATGTTATGCAATTAGGAATACGTGAGCCTATTGGGGGCACACACGTTAAGACACGGAGAGTACGTTTATTAAACATTTAATATATATTTATTTATTATTAAAGGTTTAATATGCTTCACGAAATATTTTAAATAACCGTTA
>BQNB010121034.1:0-18231 GCA_026074375.1 Tanacetum coccineum
GAGGTTAATTCTACCCTATGGTATGTTATTAACTCGTTTGTTTAAATTCATCGTTAGGGAAAATCCTAAATTGGAAAATGATTCATATGTCTTGTACAATCGTATCATGAATCCTCTTGTTGCTTAATTAGAGCGAAAGCCCAGAAGGGATCGTGGCATGAGAAGAGGTCGTCATTCCACTTCTTCTTCTTCCGCCTTCAATCAACCATCCTCATCTCATCTCAACAATGATGATGACGATGGGAATGACGAAGGGACCTCGCGTGCAAGCACTCCTTCCCCCATTCGTTATGTCAATTCCTTAACCAATCAAGTTCCTTAAGTTTTTCAAAACCCACCCAATGTCGACCAAAACATGGAACCTTTTTACACCCGCCAAACCGAAATCCTCAACCGTCAAGTGCAATTAAGAGATGAGCAACGTGGTGGAGTAAGGTCAATCGGAAAAAGCCTTAGAAGGTTGTGGAGAAACATGAGGAAGTGAGTAATGAGTGAAATTGCTTTATGACATTATTATCTATATTATTTACTAATCCATTATGATTAGGTGTTTAATCTTATGCTACTTATTAGTAACTTAGTATTTAGTATGGGCAACTTAGATTGCCCATAGGAGTGAAGCTTTAATTTTATCATCCCAAACCAATGCTTGCATGCACCTTGATAGACTCTTTGCTATATGTATGATATTATGCATGCTTATCCTTTGATAAATGTTCCTTACAAATTCTTTCCCCATATAACTCATGATATTTGATATTATGAAATTAGATAATAAGTCTTAGATGATTCATGATGAAATAGAATTAATTGAAAAGGGGGAATTTGGAAATTCTTTAAATACAGCATTTTAGGAAATTCTAGAAAAACAAATTCTCCAGAAAATGGTCCGCTTAAATACTAGGCGGCCCCCTAATATATATGGGACCGCCTGGTAATTAAGGGACCGCCATTAGAGGTCACAGATTCTTCTACTGTGACCTTCTGAATTTCTGTGCAGTTGACCACTATCCCAGTCGAGCATAGCTATACTTTTTTTGCATTTTGACAGACAAACACCTTTTTGGAAATCCTCAAACCTCAAAAAACCCCCATGCCTTAACTTCTTCAATCCACTCTTCCACTTAAATCATGAACTCTCCCTACCTCATCGCCTCAACCAAAAACTCTAACCATGAATTCCACCAATGCTTCTTCTTCAAACCCTTATAAGAAAATCATATTAACCATAATCCCTCCTAGACAACGATTTGTCAACATCTCTAGTGATGAATAAGTCACCACTACACCTTCTCCTACCACCACTTCTTCATCTCCAACTCCTCCAAACGCACCATCAAAAACTCCATCCACAAATCAAACCTCCTCAAGCCAAGATAATGCATCTTCTTCTTTTCAATCAAAACTTCTAATTTCACCTCCATCCTCAAATGAACCAACTCTCCTCAACCTTTGAACCCTTTGCTTGAGAACATCTTGGATGTCCCTCGACCTCTAAACCCTCAACCACTTTAAAGCCTTCCTTCTTTGGATATCACTCTATCACTATCACCAATCACACCTTTACCATAACCACCACCACCCAACCTCCTATCATGGGACATCCACTCTACTACAACTATCATGATTATCACGGATCAACTTGTATTTGTTATTTCTACAAATGTAACCTCTATTTGAACCTTCGAGATGAAATGGACATTATGTTTGCTCATCTCGAGTATCTTCTAACCACCGCCTTCATAACTCATTTTCCACCTCCACCATATACCCTTTTCAAATGGCTTAATAATGGAAAATCCAAAGACATTTTGTTTAAAAAGTCATTATTTATGAATCATGAATCATTTAAGACTTATGTAGTATTATGTCTCTTTATCTTGTATTAGTTCTAGTTTTATATTTCATGAATATATTAGTTGGTTGTGCTAATGTATGAGTTTCTTGTTGGTGGAATGAAACTCTTCTATTGTTAATTTAAATACAATGTGTTAACTTGAAAGATATTTGTCTTGCACTTGTACTTTTAACCTTGTTTTGTAGCAAACAAATTATTGTAAGATCGATCCCTTGGTGCCCCGAACGAGGGGGAGCATACATCAAAGGGGAGTCTTTAATCGTCGATTTCTTTCTCTCTACTACAATTCGACGATCAACCTTTTTAGATTCGACAAAAAGGGGGAGAAATGGAATTAAACTCATTAGTAAATAAACCTCTAATTTTATACTAAATGAGTTTATATTTTGTCATCATCAAAAAGAGGGAGATTGTTAATACAAATAATGTCTAAAAATGTTATTTATATTTTTCGACCTCTCGGTGTTTTGATAATAACAAAATGTAAAAACGTTTACGATAAATTAAACGTTTTAAAAAATTAACATCGTAAAATTCCATTTCTAAGATTAATCACTTAAGGTATGGATAAACAAATCATTAAACATGATTAGTGATCAAGAAAATATTTTTTGTCCTAAACCTTACATTTTTACAAAAGTGTTTTTTACAAAAAAAGAAACACAAAATAATTATTTATAAAGAAATTTTTATCAAATTAATAATTATGAAATCAGATTTTCCCCTCAAAACGGAAGGTTCTAAAACAGATAACACCTTCCCCACAAAAAGACAAAAAGGGAAGCGTAGTCTACGGCGGCCCCCTTATAGGCCTGGCGACCCCCTTATATATTAGGGACCGCCGCCAATACAACGGCTCTTTTTGTCCTCCTATAAATACTGGGTCACCCCATCTAAAAAACACAACCTCTTGCCACGATTTTTTTAGATCTGTTATTCTCTCTTCTTTCCTTTCTTTCTAAAACACATATCTTGATCACTACATTTAATTCCACTTGATCTTGTTTTTCAAGTGAAAATTCTTTCTTCCACCCTCTTCTTTCTCTTCTTTTTCAATCTCAAGTGCAAGATAAAAGAAGAAACAATCGTATTCTTCTACAACAATTTGTTATTAAGTGGTATGATCTCTCTTCCTCCTCAAGATCACATATCTTTATTACATTTACTTTATGTTGTTTGTGTAAATTAGATTAGTGTAGATCCAATAGGGTAAATATGTATGCGTGTGTATTTGGAATTACTGTGTCAAACCATGTGTATATGATCTTGAGAGTGAGTATAAAGACTTAGTGAAGTCTTAGATTGTGTTCTAGCTAAGATTTGGACTCGACATCTAAGCCTAAGTGTCGGAAAGAAAGTAAGCGACGTGTAAACCGGTTTTCTCCGCCTAAAAGGGAGTCTTGTTGACATAGTGAAACTTGAGTGGAGTACTCAGGGAGTGGAGGTAGGAAACGAAGATGTGCTATCTTTGCCGACCGCTATAAATTTTGGTGTCTTGGTTTGATCGTTTCTTTCTCTATCTCTTTATTGTTATTGCTTACTTAGTTCATTATATTAGATATTTTAGTTGTGATTCATATTGTTGATTGATTGACATATAACTCGAATCTAACAATTTTCTAAGCAAAGTTTTAAAACGACAAATTAACCAGTAAACTATTCAACCCCCCCCCCTTTCTAGTTTCCTACATAATACGTTAAACTTTATGAAGTTTTGAAACATAAACCATCACACTAAGCTGTTACTTTCACTTGATATAATTTTTCTATCAATCAGATTTCCCATGTTAAGGTGAGTTCATAGCCTCGCATTTAACTCTTTTAAATGTTTCATAAACCCGCGAGGGGGATACATGCTATAAACCATGAATACACGTGTTTTTCAAACGTATGTTATGCCCTGATATATTATGCAATCTGTTATATCTAAAGTCCCTTATGCAAAAAGACCCCCACCATCATGGACCATTAATCACTTTGCGAAGAACGAGAATATTTATTGGGTGTTATAGCTCACCATGCCTACGGGGCTGACGAAACCTTTTAGTGAAAGCCGATAGGTAACCACAACACACTAATTTGAAACTCCCATAGGTATATATAAATTACTCTACACGGGGTCCATTATCATTAAGTATATCATTATGTGATATATTACACAAGTCAGTTTGAGTGCCATGAGCTTAGACGCAATAATACTGTTTTCTATAATAATTGTACTCATTGCAATTATCACACTTATGGGTATATAACAACGTAACCCACTGTTATGATGACTTGTATTCAAACTGTTTAACATAAACCTATGAATTTCACTCAACTTTTGTGTTGACTTTTTAGCATGTTTATCTCAGGTAACTGAGCATCTTATGGCACGAGTGTGCACAGCTTTAGAAGCGCTAAATTGTTAAACAATCCAGATTTTATATTTCTAGATTTTGGGACCTCTGTTTGTAAAAACTTTGATGAAATAATGAATGATAACTTATCTTTTAAAAACGTCTCTTTTGAGTCATTTTCTATGATTATGACTGTTGTACTATGAAATAATACCCCAGATTAGCTTCCGATGCTATATGTCAAAAATGGGGGTGTTATAAATTACTTCAAGAAGAAGATACATAAACCTTCTAAACGCATTAGCGAATGTCATACTAAGGCTAAACATAAAATGATGAACCTTAGAATGATGTACTCATATTCATAGACCCGCAAGGATACCTCATGATATGTTTCTATATCAATGGTGAGGATTATGAGTTAGAGGATCATTGTGAACCTGCTAACCATAGGAGATGCATTATTAGATCTTGGATCTAATGAATAACTGAAAGACTATAAATGAAAAGATTTTGTCCAAAGGAGATAATTATATTCGTGGAATTTGTTTTATCTTTAACCTATCGGTTTAATGATGAGGTTTAAATGAGTTTCTTTTAAAGAAGACTCATAGGGACAATATTGTTATAACATATTTCGTGCACGTCACATGACATAAATATTTTACTCTTACGTCAAAAAATTGACTATGGAGTAAAAACTTCTTCATTTAAGAACTTAATATATTAAGATGATTAATTTGTCATACTTGTTTTCTTAGAAGAAAATATGACAAATTGGATTTCAAGAACTCTTTATTGATTGATTACCTTGCGAGGACGATATGTAATCAAATGAGGTTTTATGAATCCAATATAATTTTTAGAAAGTATACAAAAATGCTAGAATCCAAGTATGGATTAAAAGCACGCATCTAATGAGCATACTCTTAAGTTTAATTGTTAAATAAATCACTTGTTGGATTTGATTTTTAATTATAAATAAGATAGCTCATGAGTATATCTCAAAGCTAGTGGGAGTAATTGTTTTTACTTTTCTAAAATTAATTATGTTGTTGAACATATTAGAAACAATTTATTTATCTAAGTAAGATTTGATCCCTTAGATTGAAATAAAGTTTCTTGTAAGAATTTTAGGAGATGAAACATGCAACCTTGGAATAATACGTTTGATACATTAAACATGTGTGGTAAATTAAGTCTAAATGCAATATGAAATATCATTGAGTGAAATTCGAATGATTTATCTCGCTTGGTGAGATTGAATACATGAATAGAAACTTTAAGTCCCATTAAAAGATTCATTATGTACATAATATTGTATATGTGATTGTTGTATCATTTGCATGAGTGTAAGATGATTTAACAACATTAGAATCTAATTGAAAGTTATTAGAAGGAACATTCTGATTAAAGTTTAAATTCGGAATTCATTCCTAGATGTAATAATAAAGATACTATGGATATACATTGTGGTAATCATAGTAAGATCATTATGATCAACAAACCTTGGGTTTGTGTGATAGCCAAACATTATTAAAGAAGTGTTCAAAATTTACGGTAGCTTAGCATAGTGTTGTTTGTATAAACTAGTGCTTGTTTTAATTGAGATGATACTCAATCTTTGTAGAAGCAAGTTTTCATCTTATATGCTAACATTGATGGCTACATATGCTTGGTTTAAAAGCATAGTTGCATAATACTATATTGAAAGAATAACAATGCTTTACAGTTTGGAAAACTATTAAGATGATTGTCTTTATTAGGATGTTTTGTGTATGTCATACATCTTATGGAATGTGATGTGACTAGACTCATATAAGTAATACTTATGAGTGAGTGCCCACTTGCGAAATAACAATCATCATATTATTCAATGAATTTCACAATTTGTGAATTTTTGAAATAAGTATTCTCAAAGTCCCACAAGATCATAACCTAGTTGATTTGTTCATGGAACCTATGCTTTATCACCATTTGTGATTGTTATGAATAAGACATTAGTATTTAACCAAGATCATCATGCATTGATCTTATTTGGTATTTGGATAATAGAACTGTAAGCAGTTGTATTAAACAATGAATTGATATACATGGTATGATCGTTTTAATTTATACTACTATGTTCTATATTTGCATGTTTAAATCCTTGAATAAATTTATTTATTCTAAACTATGTCCATTGTCAGTTAACAATATGGGAATATTGTTAAGATACAACAAATGTGAGTGTTTGGTTGTATTCTAGAGAATATGTAAAGATGATTATGCCAACTTCACATGTTATTCAATGAGGTTGAATATTGGATACCCTACCTTTGTTAATCACTTTATGGATCGGCGTCACTGGTTGCATTACACACATGGTGAAAGTTATGTTTATCCTCAGACTTGAGATGCAAGCAGGTTTTGCATGTATAGATGGCATTTCTTGATTCTAGTCTACCACTACACTGCCAAAAGGTAGGCATAAAGAATACTTTCAGAAATGTTTTAAAATACGTGACAGACACTTATGGTCAAAACATAATTTTTTCCTCTACGTGTTTAGGAGTTAGATACTTACTGGGCCCCTCATTGGGTTGATCAGATGTTTACGTGGTCGCGCCCAAAGTGTAGTTAAGATGATTCTTTTTAAATTTGTTAATCATGATCAATACAGAAGCGAGAAACAGAATCGTTAAACTATGGAATGACTTTTGATCCATTTCCATATTTAACATTGTATCTGAAACAAAAGGATAGGACTAACTTGAACCATAGATGGCCGAGATGTTTACTGAAACCATACTCAGGTATTTCTAGGGAATTGATGATGTTGCTAGACTATTCGTCTGTTAGGATCATAAAAGTGTCGATTATGATACTTTAAGTGGTTTTATTTATTTCTAGTGTTTAGTCTTTATTTTACTTAGTATAAAGTAGTTTGTAATAAGGTTTAATATGCTAAAAGTGAAAATAACATATTTACCAAAGATTAGGGACTAATTAGCAAAATTAGGAAAATAAAGAAAGGAAGGAAAGCCTCCTCCCTCTCTTATAAATAACCACCCAATCCTCATTAGGTGGTTGATGACTTGTAATAACTTTTCCCTCCCTTTTTCTCTTTTGTTATGAAAATTTGGAAATTGTAAAAGCTTGCCTCCCTCTCTTGATTCTCTATATTCTACATCGTTCTATATCGTGTGATTCAAGCTAAAACAAGACATAACAAGTGGTATCATACGCCATTAAAGATTAAGAGTGTTTGTGTTTGTGATGGAGATCACGTCCGAGTTCTACGTGATTCAATTTCTGAAGATTTTGGTGATTTTGGACGTTATTTGAGCTTCTCGAGTACTTTCGACATCACGTTTCACTATTTCATTTAGTTTTGACATCGAGAATGGATTAGACGTGCTTGTTTTGGTCGTGATTGAGCAAATTCGGAAGTGTTTGATTCATTTCATCAAGTTCCGAAGTTACATTTGTGGATTTGTAGGAATTAAGCATCGTTTATTCATTTTTGGTAGTAAATTGTGATTAGATCAAGTTGTAATAGTGATACGTGGTCTCGGTTTAATCCAGAAACGTATTTTAGTGAATTAGTGTCAAACTCAGAGGTGTTACCGAGATTGGTTTATATACATAATTTTCAATTTTATCAAAAATTGTGTCTTAGGACGTTGTGTAATTCTCGAAAATCATATTAAGGGTTGTAATAGATACACAAGTTCTCGGCTATATCGAGAATTGTGTTAGGAAAACACAAATTTGGAAACTTGTTAGGATTTTGTCTCAAATTCGGATTTATCAAGTTTGGGATAAAGGTTTACTTTTTAAACTTAAACATGGTTTTAGGAATTGTAAAAGTGATTTTCATTTTTGGTTTTATCGAAAGTGTAGTCATTTTTAAAATTCAAAGTGTAAAATACACATTCTCAGTTGTATCGAGTTTGTATGTATCATTTTCGGAAATATCAAAGATGAAACTGAGTTTCATCAAACTTGATCATATTACAGTTTTATCGTGATAATTGTATCATTTTTTGATTGAAACAATTTTTCAAAAAGTATGAATATCAATAATAAGTAAAATTCCAAATTTGAACTTTCCAAGTTTACCGAGTTTAGTTATATCCGAGAAGTATTCCGAGTTTGAGACTTCGTTACATCCGAGATCTAACGTAGTGAGTTTAGTTTTGTCCGAGATATGATTTACCAAGTTTAGTATTCATCGAGAATAGTGTTACTGAATTTGGAAAATAGATTTGAGACACTTGATATACTTGATAAATATTGAAGTTTTTTGGTTGATCACAAATAGAACTCTTTTTCGTCTATAAAGATCCAATATTTTGAATCACAAGAAATGTCGACGTCTAATGTACATCAACAATCTCTTACTGATGCCGGTTCTAAGACTAGACCTCCGATGCTAGAGAGAGGTAGCTATATACCATGGGCAAGTCGTTTTAGAAGATACCTCAATCGAAAGAGAGAAACTAGGAAGTGGCTTAACAAGGCAATTGATGAAGGTCCATATGAATTTAGAATGTTCACTCCTTCTGACACTGATGAACCAAAGATGTAAACAAAAGAGGATTTAATAGGAGATGATTTGAAATACTATGAAGCTGAGATTGAAGCAATGAACTTGATTCTAATTTCTATTCCAAATGATATCCATAACTCTGTGGATGCTTGTACTACTGCAAAAGCCATGTGGGAACGAGTTGAACGTTTAATGCGAGGAACTGTGCAAAACCAGGTTGACAGGGAAACACGTTTCAATTATGAGTTCGATCAGTTTGTTGCTAAACCAGGAGAGGCACTCGTGTCAGTATACAATCGTCTGCTCAACAAATGAATGATTTGGAACAAAATCACATCATATTTCTAAAAGTATGTTACTCAAGTCCGTCTAGCAAAAAGATTGACTGAGGATTCTTATGATGATTTATTTGATTATCTTCAACAATTTAAAAAACTGGTTAATGCATCAAGAGCAAAAAAGTTGGAAAAATCACATGATCCTCTAGCATTAGTAGCACACATAGGTTCTTCATCAAGAACTTCATCATAGTACTATGTTACACATCCCTCTTTTGTGGTTGATTACGATGATGATTATCAAGGGGATACAGTTCAAAACAACTATGATGATCAACTCACTTCTGCAATGATTTTACTTGCTCGTGCCATTACTCGAAACTTCTCTAATCCAACAAATAACTGTCTTCGTACTTCCTCCAACACAAAAATCAAGCCATTGTTCAAGGTGACAAAGTATACATTAAAAGCAAGAATTCTGGTAATGATGGCAAAAATACAAGATGTGCATATGTTCAAGAGGAAGTCATTGAGAATACCAATGTTCAAAATGATGCTGGAAACATACAAAGAACTCTACGAACTGCGTCTTCCAGAATAGTTGCAAATGTTCAATGCTACAAATGCAGCAAGAAAGGTTATTATGCTCGTAATTGTTCAAATCCAAGAGTCAGGGATTCAAAGTACTTCATGGAACAGATGCTGCTAGCAAAACAGGATGAAGCAGGAGTCATTCTAACTAATGAACAAAATGATTTGCTCTTTGCTGATGCTTCTCGGATGGAAGAAATTGAGGAATTGAGTGCTATTATATGCTTGATGGCCAGAATTCAACCAGCTAACATTGATTCTAAGGCTGGACCAAGCTATACTTCTACATTTCTCAGTGAGGTACAAACTCCATCCACCAGTTATGTGAATCCATTATTTGCTAGTGATAAACAAGAGCAACAATATCTGAATCAACCTAAAATATTAACAACATAATTGGTGATGATCAAATTGATACCAATATTATATGTGAATCCATTAATTCATACAAGGCACAACAAAACTCCATACGAACTTCTTCGCGGCAGAAAACCAAATGTGGAGTATTTTCATGTGTTTGGTTCCTTGTGTTATCCAACAAATTATCGAGATGATCTTGGAAAGATGAAACCAAAAGCAAACATTGGTATCTTTATTGGATATTCGAAAACATCCAGAGTGTTTTGAATTTATAATCATCGTACCAAAAAGATTATGTAAACCATTCATGTTAAGTTTGACGAGCTCACAACAATGGCTTCTGAACATAACAGTTTAGAACTTGTTTCATAACGATTTATTAATGATGATTCATCAGCGGAATCAATGAATACTCCGTCCAAAGAAGATTTAGATAATTTGTTCAGACCAATGTATGATGAATACTTTGAGAAGAGGTCTTCCGATATGCCTATCAATTCCACTGCACAACAAGTTCATAATCAAGAAGACTCGTCTTTGACATATTCAATTGATATTAAAGCCCATGAAGCTCCTCCCATCGTAACTACATCCAAAGAACAAAATTCTCAAATCTCTTTGACTGTGGCTGATGAATTCTATCAAGAAGACTCAGCAGAACTTGATAGCATTACGTTATTAACTCTTTATGATGCTCTAGACTTTTCTGAAGCCGAATCATCAACACATTTAGACCCATTAAATATGCATGAGTTCCACCAAGTACAACCCTTGTGAAGTCTGTTATGACCCCTTAGATCGTTATTAAGACTCATCTAGGATATAGTAACAATGATTAATAAACTTGCACAGCGGAATAATAACACAAAAATCAGAGTTACTTTAAGGTTTTCTTTATTCACTATATCACCAAGATCAAATGATCCTTGAGGCTAAAACTAACTAATACATAAACTAACTAATAAACTAATTAATACATATACACTTTCTTTGGTGTGTCTAGACTCTTATTGGAGAGTTTTATATTTCTGGATTTTCTAAAACAGACGCCCTATGCCCTTTATATATAGGGTTTACAAGAAACCCTAGAGTACACAGGAAGCTAAGTAATTTATCACATTAAGTCCTTGTTGTTTCATCTTTCTTCATTTATGCATATGTAGTTTTGTAATCATCAAATCTGTAGATCCCAACAATCTTCCCCTATTTGATATTACAAAACTATCTCCATGAATGAAACAATCTTCAATTCTTCCCCTTGACTTAAGATCTTCAAGAACATGTCACCACACATATTAAGCTGCAAATCATATCTTTGTAGTCTTCTTCCCATTTTTATAATCATTTAATAGGGGTCTTCTATAAATATGCAACTTGGATCATAACAGCTACCAACCATATATCACAACTACTAATCCACCCTTCCAATGACTCAAAGTACCCGCCATAATGCATAATAAGAAAAATGACTCTAAGTAGTAGAAACATAAACTAGCAGTAGTAATAAATGACTAGTAGTAACGAAACACTTCCCCTCAAATGGTGCATGTAGATGGTTAAACATTTAATTAATAAGCTTCCCCTGAAACCAATATGTTTACCATCTCTTGAATCTCGAACTCTGTAGGCTCTATGTAGTGATCACTAATGAAGAAAACTGAGTATAATGAATTTGATGAAGAAGTAGAATCTACCAAACTTGTGTCTTATGTCTTGCACTATCCACGTGACGTCAAACCCACACTACAAGGAAAAATATAAGTAGACCGCAACCTCTTGAAAAAAAAATCCTCATTTATCCTATAAAATGAGACACTGAGCACAATAACATAACTCCTTCAAGTGATAGCGAATGTGAGCATTGAGCATCATAAAAAAATCACACATTCCTACATTTTTTAAGTCTTCGTCAAGATCATATAAGCACGAACAAGTTATCTTTGACCAGAGGATATAATAAGAACACGCATCTGTGAAACTCAACTACAACATCAAATAAGCAATATTTAATTATCTTCGTAATCACCTCTTCAATAAATCCAAAACGAGCCATAAATAATTAAGAATAAACTGTTGTTAAAAACAGTTCTATCTGAGATCCAAATGCGTCTGTTGTACAACATCGGACAATGCTAGCAGTATTAAAGTACTTTGGCAATACTAAAAATCAATAGAATCCTAGCAGTATTAACTGCTATACGCTAGCGGTACTATCCATCCAGAAACCAACAGTAGTAACAAGCAACGCTAAAATATTTCCCTTGGCAGCACAAACTTGTTAAATGAGCAGTACTAACTTTCTATACTTTACTTGTATACGAAAATCCAAAATTCCAGCCCAAACTTTAAGGGCAGCATAAAGTATACAAGTATTAGTAACATTCCATTGATCCACGTCTATCCCAACCATCAACATTAACCACATCCAAAATGTAAACAACAGCATTTTCTCATACCAGATCCCCATATAATCACACATCAGTACATTCGTATAACCAACATATTCAGACAACATCAATAACAATTACGAGCAGCTCAATTGTTAGGGTTCACAATTAACTCAACATCACCACTATAAAAAACCCTAAACAATGAGCATATAATAACCTGCTATTTGAACCCTTAATGCTTCAGACCAAGCATCACCAAACGTGTTTTAACCGCAGCAGTACAAACTGATATAGCGAGCAATACTAACCTATGTTCCTGCAGCACTAATCTTATACCAAGCAACATTAAATCAAACCTGGCAGTATTAACTAAATACATGGGTAGTATTAATATGTAGTCATATAACTTCCAATAAGATCACATCCAATAAACTAGGAAGTTATTTTGAGGTAAGAATACAATCCCTATAAATCAGGGATTTTCATATCAACATAAATCCCATTCCAAATTTATGAATCATATCTCTAACTGCTTCCAAAAACCACGCAACCCATAAACAAGCATTATACCCACATCCAAACAGCAGCATAAATAACAGATTAATATACGAAAACCGGCTATACCTTTAATAAGCGACTCAACCAAGGAACGTGCCAAACCTGCTGTTCCATTAAGTACCAAACACCCACTAATTCATAAACAACAACAGAATCATAATCAAAACTGTGTGGATAGCTTCCACGTGTCGAGCACCATCAGACCTGCTGGACGTGGCTCATAAGTATCACCATCAATGTCCTTCAATTCTTTGTGATACATGCTTTTTTCTTTTTGACATCTGAACACAATAATCTTGCTGCTTCAAAAACACAAGAAACCTTCAAACCTTCTGTTTTTACCAAATTAGGGTTTGGTGACAAAACCTAGTTTCACCAAAATTACTTTTATTAATTAACAAAAATTACATACGAATGAAAACCTTGTACAAACCCTAGATCAAGAGCCACGAGGCTCTGATACCAATTGTGGAGTCTGTTATGACCCCTTAGATCATTATTAAGACTCATCTAGGATATAGTAACAATGATTAATAAACTTACGCATTGGAATAATAACACAGAAATCAGAGTTACTTCAAGGTTTTCTTTATTCACTATATCCCCAAGATCAAATGATCCTTGAGGCTAAAACTAACTAATACATAAACTAACTAATACACACACGCTTTCTTTGGTGTGTCTAGACTCTCATTGGAGAGTTTTATATTTCTGGATTTTCTAAAATAGACGCCTTATGCCCTTTATATATAGGGTTTACAAGAAACCCTAGAGTACACAGGAAGCTAAGTAATTTATCACATTAAGTCCTTGTTGTTTCATCTTTCTTCATTTATGCATATGTAGTTTTGTAATCATCAAATATGTAGATCCCAACAACCCTCAACACACATTTGGAGAAAAGCATATCCTTTAGAACAAGTAATTGGTGACCCATCCATACCTGTGATGACTCGACATCGTCTTCAAACTGATCATGAAGTATGTATGCTTTAACTGTCAGCACCATTGAACCAAAGAATATCAAAGAAGCTATGTCTGATCACGGCTGGATAGAATCAATGCAAGATGAGCTGCATCAATTCAAAATACTAGATGTATGGGAATTAGTTCCTAGACCAGATGGAAAAAATATAATTGTTGTCAAATGGCTATGGAAGAATAAAAGTGATGCAGAAAATATTGTCATTCAAAACAAATCTCGTCTTGTTGAGAAGGGTTACAAGCAGGAAGAAGGCGTTGATTTTGAGAAATCATTTGCTCCAGTTGCTCGTCTTGAAGCCGTATGAATATTCATTGCTTTTGTTGTACATAAAAACATCACTATCTTTCAAATGGATGTTAAGACTGTATTTCTCAATGGACCATTAAAAAAGGAGGTTTATGTTAGCCAACCTAATGGATTTGTCAATCTAGACTTTCCAGATCATGTCTACAGGTTGAAGAAAGCACTATATGGTCTCAAACAAGCTCATCGAGCATGGTATGACAAACTGTCTTCATTCCTACTTAAATACCATTTTACTAAAGGTATTGTTGACCCGACTTTGTTTACACGACGTCACGGGGGAGACATATTACTTGTTCAAGTATATGTCAATGATATTATTTTTGGGTCTACAAATCCAGATTTTTTAAAACGATTTTCAAATCTTATGAAAAATAATTTTGAAATGTCAATGATGGGTGAACTAAAGTTTTTTCTTGGACTTCAAGTTCATCAATCACCTCGTGTCATATTCATAAGTCAGTCACAATATGCTATTGAGCGCTATAGAGCGTGTTAAAGAACATTTATGGATGAATGTGTCTCCATGAGCACACCTATGGCCACTAAGAGACTGGATGCTGATTTACAAGGCAATCTAACTGATTAAACAACTTATCATCGAATGATTAGAGGGCTCATGTATCTAATAGTCAGTCGGCCCGATATTGCTTTTGCCACCTTTGTTTGTGCTCGTTATCAAGTCAATGTACTAACCGTCAAACAACCTCAAAGAGGTTAAAACGGATCTTTTGGTACTAAAGACATCATATAACATGGATATGGTATCCCGAAAGATTAACGGATTAGAACTAATTGCAATTCAGATTCAGACCATAGCAGGATAGTAAATACTATGAAAAAGAAAACTTCAGGTGACATATAATTTCTAAGTGAAAATCTTGTGAGTTGGAGTTTGAAAAAGCAAGATTATACTGCGATGTCCTTTGCTGAAGCTGAATATGTGTCATTCTCTGCATGTTGTGCATAAGTTATTTGGATGCGCACACAATTACTGGACTATGGATACAAGTATAATAGAATATCGATGTATTGCGATTCAAAGAGCGCTATCGCTATTTCATGCAATCCGGTTCAGCATTCGCGTACAAAACACATAAACATCTGGTATCATTTTATTAAAGAACACGTTGAAAAGGGTATGGTGGAATTATACTTTGTCGGAACCGAATACCAACTTGCGGACCTGTTTACTAAAGCTCTTCCAAAAGAACGCTTTGAGTACTTAGTTCATCGCATTGGTATGAGATGTATGACTCCAACTCAGTTGAAAAGTCTCGCAAAGTTATCTTCTTAAAAGAAAAGATCATACATCAAAACTTGTAAATAAATATTTTCAAAAAAAATAGAAACTAAAAAAATCTAAAAATCCAAAAAGATTTTATTCATGTTTTTCAAAAATCAAAAACCAAATCCAAAAATAAAAAATGGAAAAATCAAAAACATAATTTAAACAAAATTCACATGTTTTTCATCTTAATCAGCTTCATGATTCGATATTTTCATCTAACATACTTTCATGTGTTCAAACTCGATCATGATTTGAGGGAGAGTTATTCTTGTCAAAACATGTGTTTTTATAATTTTCATTCACGTACATTACTTGAATTTTAAATTCACAAGTGCTTTCAAAATCCAATACAAACAGTGATCTCTCGCATTCTTAAGAGTTTTTATAAAACAAGTATACTTTAGAGGGGGAGTTTTTCATTATTGAGAAAATCTGGACTTTGAAAAAGGAGAAAATATCATTCAAGGTCTAACTGTGCAAAGGGGGAGTTTTTGAAAATTTTGGCAACAAAATTTGGTAAAAAAACTATAAGGGTCAAATATGACATTTTTCAAACTAGAACTCGAAAATATGAAGTTCAAGGACTGAAACTGTTAAATCCAAATCTTGAAATTCGGATGGTATAAAAAGGATTTTATATTTCATTTTCTTATTTTTTATATTCTGAATTTCAAACCGATAAAGAAGAAAATCAAGATTTTTGATCTTTGAGTTCATTGACAATGATTATTACTTTCTTCTTGTATCAAACGTAAGTGATTCAGGGTTTAACAGGTTTTTGAAACGGCTTTTATGATGTTCTTAGTGTCGAGATCAAACTCAATAAAAATTAGGGTTACCGAGTTTAGGGTTTTTAGTAATTGATGATATATTTAGGTTTGTTTATGCGAAGATTAACGTTTGTGAGTAGTTAATTAAAAATTGTAGTGTGCACATCCAAAAATGGCAAACCCGACACAAAATTCAAACTCGGAAGGACTCCGAATTTGTTAAAACGTGTATAAAATGGCTAGACTAAGTTTAAAAGGACTACAAGGATTGTGTATTATGAAAAAATTAACAATACAATCATTTTTGATGTGTTTGATTTGAAGAGGTCAAACTTGGAAGAGTCAAACTCGAAAGTCAATGTTTCCTAAGTCAAACTCGGTAGCCAACATTGGAAAAGTCAAACTCGGTAGTCAAATATGAAAAAGTTAAAAAGTGTCGAATTTGTTGCTACTTGTATTAGTATAAGAGTGTGTTAATAATACTTCTCTGAATGTGTTGTTTGAAGCTTGAATGTTTGTAACACGATCAGTTTCTCATGTGAAGTTGAAATTCAAACGTTTGTGAAAAGTACCACATAAAATTGAACACAATTGCTCAAGTTTTGATGAATTTTATACTTTGTGCCAAATGTGTCAATTCACAATTGTTTAAGTGGTCTAAGTCATGTCCGGTTTTGGCCGTTTTCTGCACTGAACAAAATGAGGAGTAAGTGACTTAGTGACCATTCAGTTGTTGAATTTGATATGTTTGTTTACACATTATTATATTCAAACAACCAGGAATGTCAAATTAACTAGTGTCTGATAATTCAATTCTCAATTGTTTAAGTTGTCTAAGTCATGTCTGGTTTCAGCCGTTTTCTACAATGAACAGATGAAGGAGTGAGTGTCTTAGTGACCATTCAGTTAATGAATTGAGTTTGACTGATTCTATGTTATCCAAAAATAGTTGATTTTGCACAAATAAGTTTTTGAACAAGTTCTCAAATTTTTGTATTGTGTCAAAATGGTACTCTTTTACAAAAAGGTTTTAAGAATATTGAATGATATCTCTTGCATTTCTCAAAATTGAGTCTTATTCAAAATCATCCACTCAGATTCAGCATTGCTGCTTCATCATTAGTGCCATGGATTTATTTGGGGCAGTTCTGGCATACTTGGCAAGAAGATGGATCAAAGTACAAGCTCAAGTTTATGCTAGAAAGAAAAGAGCTCACTTTAACTCTTGATGACTTTAGGACAATCTTTCACTTACCTCAAGCTACTGACAACAATCATGATCACTTTGTCCCTGCTCTAAAGTTCTCTAAAATGGTTCCATTCTACATCAACAATCTTGGTTTCACTTTGGAATTAAGATCAACATCAAACTTTAAGACAACTGGTCTTCTACAACCGTGACAGACATTGTGCAAGATGTTCTCAAGATGTCTGACAACACGTGTTACTAGTTATGATCAACCATCATTGCAGATCATGCAGATGCTATATTGTTTTGTCAATAATATCCATGTTGATTATGTAGAATTGCTTTGGGAAGGATTTCACTACTCACTTCAAAATCCAACAACCATGATTCCTCATCTCAGATCCACAAAGCTGATGGTGAGTCATTACATGACTGCATTCCCTAAGATTTCGTGACGAGCTCGTGATAGATATCATAATTTGGAGGATGATGTGATGATTAAGAGCATCTTCAATTAAGGGAAGAGTAAAAATGTTGTTGGAATGAAGATTCCAGATTGGATAATAACCAATAAGATGAAGCTTACAGAGAACTATCAGTTATATGCTGATGTGTTTGGAGTAGATGTTCCTACGACTCAGTCACAGCCGATTGAGTCTACCCAGGGAACACATAGGACAGCTAGCTCCCCTAGGACACCTAACCCTGAGATTGCTGAAGGTGAATCAAGTGCTCCACGAAGGTCTACTATCATTAGACTTTGTATTCCACCAAGATGATCCACA
>BQNB010121035.1:0-20527 GCA_026074375.1 Tanacetum coccineum
GTAAAAACAGGATTACATGAAAACAACGGCTGCAGGCACAATCAAATCGATAGATCCCCCCATACTAGAACCGAACATTGTCCTCAATGTTTTAAAGGGTACCTACGTCATACTAAAGCCGTTTATGAATTATGCTAAAGATAAACGTTAGTCGATAAGATTAGGATATTGGGATTCCTAAATGAAGCTGAGGATGTGAAGCTCGAGTGATCGAAGGACAAAAACCGCGAGCACGAGAGGCTTCAAATTCCGGGCAATCCTAGACATACAACAAAAAACACAAAACACGAGAAAGGAAGAGGCGAGCCTCCTCACAACACAAAACACTTATTTATTACTACTACTAATATTATATTAGGATAAGCATGGGTTGCCACCCACAAAGCACTTATTTTTGTTAACCGAGTCTTGAGCCTGACTCGATCCCCCATACTTGAGTTGGTCAAAGAGGATAGAAATGGAGAAATAGAACATCCAAGATAGGAATTTCCCCTCCAGAAATCATCATCGGCCTTTTAGAAATGAGTTGGAAAGCTTTAAAGCCCCGATGAGATAAGAGATGAGGAGATTTCTCCTCATTAGAAGCAAGAATACCAGGATTGAAAACGTTGTCCTTATTTTCGGATAAAAATGGGAGCAAAGTGTCAAACACTGGAGAAAGAGGATCACGGATGAATAAGATAGAAAATTTATTCGGTGATAGAAATCTCTTGGATTGGACTTCAATGAATATCCCTGGATCGAAAATCTTGTTTCTAGTTCCGGAAGGAAAAGAAACTGCAAGGTCGGATCCGAGGGAATCATTAGAAAGAGTGAAATCCGAATACAGATGAAGGGTGGGATGGATGGGTAAATCATGAAGCACATGAACGTAAAGTTCTCTAGTCGAATTATCAGAAATATCCTCCACCACATCCATAGTGAAATTTCCTGAATCGGGCTCACTGTCACAAAAGAATGCTTCATAATCTGGAAGAGATAAATCCAAATAAGAAGTGGGATTGCCACTACTAATCTCTTCAAGATTAAAGCAAAAAGTTTCACATTCGGGTAAAGAATAATCAAAGGTGTTAGTTTCCTCCAAGAAAAAGTTAAGAGATATAGAGGAAGACTTGGTCACAAAATCGGAAGATGGAGTGGGATTATCTTTTAATGCTTCGATCTTAGCAATAAGAAGATTGACATTCAATAAATTTTCACGAAGAATATCGTCTTTGATTGTTAGAAAAATATAGTATCAATCCCTCCAACTTCCGGGATAACAATCTCCACCACCTCTAAGCTGACGAGCTCATAATCGGGAGGTGATGCCTCAACATACTCGATTTCGTCAATAGAGAAAGAATCGTCATCAATCGAAGTGGAATCATCATTAGAATTGGAGAAAATCCTCAAATTGATCTTTTGAAATGTCAAGAGGTAAAGAATTATCACGAAAAGGCACATCACACATATTGTCAGGAATACCCTCGGACTCACTCGGGATTGGGACAAGGTCCTCAACACTAGACTCTTCCTTTTCAGGAATAGTGCTAAGATGTTCGTCCCCCATACTTAGAGAGTTATCGAGTTCCACAGTCGGTAAGACGGGTGTGATTGCAATAGTATACTCCTCGTCATCATCATCATCATCGTAGTAGAAGGCAGGACGGTTCCAACTTGGAGTATTAATATACTCTGCCAGCTCCTTATTTACGTTTCGCACATCTTGAAAAAGTTTGTTAAGCAATTCTTGTACCTCCTCGGATTGAGCATGCTTAACTTTAAAAAATTTGTCCCAAGCTTGCATTAAAACCTTCGCTGTTTCCCTAAAAGAAATATGATTAAACTTTTTTTAAAAGTTTTGTATCGATTCCATTAGGTCTTCTCGGGCTTGCAAAGCTTCCATTCTCATTTCTTTAGGAGGTTGATGAATGACGAGAAATTGCAGTGGTTGAAATTGGTCAAAACCGGAAGAATTAGAATCGTGAAAATTTTGATTCATCGATTGACATTCAAAAGTCGCATGAGGACCCCCGTAATTTTCACAACAAATAATTTATTGTTGAAAACTTGGTAAAGTTTGTGGGAACTCATCATAGTTTTGATTGTAGCATGGTTCCGGATTAATAAAAAAGAAATCGTTTAAATTTTCCTACAGAAAGTTTGCCAGAGTTACATTAGGTTTTATTATCTTGCAAAATTCCATAAACTTGTTTCTTGAGGTGGTTGATGAAACGATGAATACTGAGTGGATTGAGTATTAATGTATTGCAGTCTCCGTTCCTCTGCTAGCAATTCTGCACAATTTTTTTTTGAATTGGTTGATGAATGACGGGATACTTCGGGGGTTGAAATTGGTCAAAACTAGAGAATTATAATCATAACAATTTTGGTTCAACGGTTGACATTGAAAATAAAAAAAAGGGGTTTTTCGTGATGGACCCACCGCAAGTTTTCACAACAAGGATATTGTTGTGGATAACTTTGAAAATTTTGTGGGAAATTAAAGTCTTGATTGTAACACGGTTCTGGATTGTAGATAAACGGAACTTGAGGTGGACAATAGTAACAATAATGAGCATCGTTCACACAAAACTCACAAGAATACGTTTGGGGTTGTGGAGGTGGGTATGAAAAATCGAGAGGGTTATCAAAAGAATTTGGACTCAAATCATAAATGAAAGAATTTATGTATCTAGATTACACAAAGGTATTAATCCCATCCTCGGAGGATCAGTACCAAACGACTAGCATAAGTACTCCCGTTGAAACGGGTGACCATATAATGGTTTCTCCACAACCAACGATAGGACAAATGTCGGACATTAAGAAATTAAAATGAGAGGGTTAAGAAAGAATTAAATGGTATAGAAGAAAAAGAAGATTATTTTTGGGATTTTTAAGTTTTTTAAACAGTTCATTTTATTAGAGGACAAAACAATGAGACCGGATAAGTTAAACCAATAATCAACTTGCTTCACGGTAGCTCTTAAAAAGAAAAACGAACAAAGGAGCAGAGGAACGGGAAAGCGCGAAGCTATTAAAAACCTTCTCCTTTCGGGTCGTAGTTCCTCAGAACAACCCTCCTTATACCCCTCTTATAGCTTGTTAATCTCTTAAAGGTTAGCCGTACTTCACAAGTGACACAAAGACAAGTTTTGAATCTTTGATTTGAGAACTTATTATGATAATGCTCAAGTTGAGAGCATTATATTGATGATGAATTTTTATTATTTAAAGACAATGTTTTTATGTTTTTATGTTTTTGATTTTTCTTTATCTTAAATAAAAAGAAATGAAAAATATTTTTGTATCTTTATATTTTTATATATTCACAAATAAAACAAATAACTTCGCGAGGAAGGATCTTCAAAGCACTAATTTTTAAACGTCGAAACGACAATCGCTTACACTCCTCCCCAGCAGCGGCGCCAAAAATTGATCATCACTTAATATATATAAATATAATATAATATAAATATATAATAAGATAATATCAATTATAATATAGAGTAAGTATTCCGTAAGGATTTTAAGAGATATTACTTTTATCCAAAGCAAAAACCCTAAAAAACCTTCTCGGGTCGTGTCCCGACGAGGCGTGAATGTGAGAATCGAGTATCGGTTTGTTGAACAATGCTTGAATAATCAAATTTGGATTGGATTTTCTAAATCTACGGGAAAAATGATTAAAAGGAAAGCTACACTAAAAACGAAAGCAAAAACGAAATTTAAAAACGTAAACGGGAATTAAAAACGCGACTCGAAAACCTAAAACGTGCAATTTTAACCCTACCAATGAAAATTTATTTTTTCTAAGTTCTAAATGATAAAAGAAAATTAAAAAAAAAGAATTATATTTTTTTGATTTTTATTTTATTTAATATGAATTAAAAACTGTTTAAATAAAAAAATTAATTAAAAATACTAAACGAATTAGGAAAAATCTGAAAAAAATTGTGAAAAAGTACTTGAAGAGTGCTTGATTTAAGAAAAATAAATTTGAGAAAACAGCTTATCGCAATAAGCCAGAAATAAGCTAAAAATGGTTATAAGCTAAATTGTCAGATTGAGTATAAGTATTTAATTGTGCAACTTAAAACCAGATAGCCCTACTGGTACTAGTGGTAGTGTGGTGTTGTGTTAAATTGCTTGGCTTATAAAGGGGGAGGTCACAGGTTCAACCCCTGTAACCTCTCTTTTTTAGATAACATTTTTTTTCTTTTTCTTTTTAAGGAGAATCTCATGTATATCCTTACAAAACTTCATTATTACATTAATATCCTTACAAAAATCAAAATTACACTAATGTCTTTTTTAAACTTGAAAATACTCATCTATATCCAATTACACAAGTTACATATTAAAAAATGACTTTAATCACTAAAACTTTTATTTTTATATTAATCAACAAGTTAAGTTACCTTTTAGCCCTTCTCTTAAAAATAAAACACATACACACAAAACTTCTAAGAATTCACGAGGTCTCTTTTTCATGGAAGAAAAGCTTAGTGGAATTAAAGGATTGTTATTCTCTCAATCTTCACTGTTATACGAATTAAAGGATAGTCTCATTTTGTATTCATATTGTTTCAAGCCAATCATATGGTGTAAGTCTATTGCCAATTCTATGATTTGGGGAATGTGACATAGCTTAATGAATGCTTTTGAAATTAACCAATGTATCTTGAATTTATGTTGTTTAATATTTGTGTTTGTCAACCACTGGTTTTGCATGGTGTAATCACTAGTCAAATTTATATATGTATAGTATAAATCCCGTGATAATTCTTCCCAATTACTTCTCAAACAAGAGAAATAAAAGGGTAAAATACATTAAGAAAACGACAATACGTTTATTTCTTAACCGGGAAGTATTTTTATTCTAGGGTCGTATCTCAACAAAGTCGTGAATTGAAAATTCGGGAATAATTCCGGATTCGAGTCATTGAATGGATTAAAGGATTTTGAATTTTGAATTACATAACGAATATAATAGCACAATAAAACTATAGAAACGATTAAAAAAATTAAAAACGGTTAACTAATACGAAAAATCGACAAACGTTAATTTAAAACGTGAGCTAAAACTGAAATTTAAAATCTAAAGAATTACTTTTAACAAATTTTATACCTAAAAATCAATAAAAATTAAAAATGAAAAATTTTAGGAAATGAATTAGAATTTTTTAACTATTTTTGAATTTTATATGATTTTTTTAAAGAAAAATGAATTAACTAAAAATACACTTTTTCTAAAATTTATCACTAAAATTCTATTTCTATTTTTCAAAAAATACTAGAATGAAAAAGAAAATTATTACAAAAAGAATTAAGATTTTTCCAACTTTTTTTCTATTTTCTTATGAATCTTATTAAGAAAAGAAATTACCTAAAACCTATTTTAATTTCTAGAAAATACAAATTCAATTGGAAAAATAAAGAAAAATGATTTTTAACTACTAAAAATGTGCAAAAATCTAATGGAATAAAAATGCCCAATTTATACTAATCAATTGTACCCTAATTTTGCTAATTAAAATCTAAACCCTAATTTTATTAAAACTAATATTAAAAATATAAATCCTATTTTATTTAACTAAAAGAACAGGGTAGAAATTGTAAAAGATTAAAATAAAGGGTAGGCGGGAAAAGTAATTGAAATTTACACTATAGTGATAACAGGAAACCCTTAACTATTGAAAAAGTACCAATTAGACCCTACGATTTAGCTTATTTTTGGCTTATCTAAAAAGTGAAAATTAGCAAAATCTTAAAACATAAAAGTTGGACCTGAGCTCATACACTACAACTTTAATAAAAGCTTTTTGACATTTTATCAACTGAATAAGCTAAAAATTAAGCTTTTAAAACTGTTCTACAGAAACTATGGCTTAACTTTGAAAATTCTACTTTTCTAATCTTTTGCTTATATCTAGCTTATTACTTAATGAAAATAAAATCTAAAAGAAAACCTAATGAAGCTTATAATATTTACTAGGAATTCTAAAAAGAAAATGAACTTCAACGTAAACCAAAGATTAACAAGAATTGATCTTAAAAAGTTGAAAGTTAGCTTAATGATGAAATTAAGCTACTTCTAATAAGCTAAAAAGCTCAAAAACTAAATTATAGAAACTAAAGTTTTGAAAATAAGCTATTACTATGATTAGGAAATAAACCTAGATAAAAGGTATTTGAAAATTTATAACTTGAAAATAGGAAATTCAAAGAAATAAGCATGAAATCTTAAACTGTTGCTATTTAACCACTTGTATGGAACATTTAAACTAGACTTAAAGCTTAAAAATCAAAACTCAAGAGCTATGATTTATTATAGAGATCTTAGAGTACTTATTAAGATGCTTTAAATCTAAGTTCTTTCTCCTATTTATGTGCTTAATAAAACAGCTTAAAAAATGATTAAGAATCAAAAGTACTTACTGTAGTAAGTATGTTTGATGTATATACTTGGTGAATGCTTAAGTGGCAGGCTAAAATTCTAGGTAAAAACTCATATAAACCTATCACTAATTGTATCTAGTGCATATATAACAAGTTTGGACTCTAAATCCTGTGAATCACTTAACCACTTAAAACTACTTTGTACTTAAAACTGCCCTAGTGCTAGCAAGAGAATTTTAAGCTCTAAACTTTGAAAATCTACAAACTAACTTTTAAAACCTAATTAAAACTTGGACACTATAAAAATCTCAACTATGTAAAGTGCTATGACAGGAACATGTTGACTTTAAAGGTCAAAAATGCCTTAACCCAAACACTACTTAACTTAAACTGTCCAAACTAAATTTTATCTAAAATCTATTTTAAAACTAAAACTGTTAAAACCTTATATCTACTCAATCTTAAACTCACCTAATTAAGCTATTTTATCACTAAAAACTAAAGCTTATTAAGAGGTTGAACGCCTAGTTTATCACGCTAGCCTCTAAACCTTTACTAAATGACAGACTTAAAGGCAAAATGAAACTTTATAGAGTTCTAACTACAAAGCTTAAAAACATTTGAATCTCTAAGCTATCTAAACAAAGTTGAATAGGTTTAAGTACACAAAAAGACAATTCAATAAGCTATTGAATTAAGCTATCAAATGCTACAATGAAATATAGAAGGTGAAACCTGTGAATTGAAGTCTCAGAACTAGCCACTCTTTCTGAATGAGTGGCTTTAAAACATAAACCTAATGGCTCCTAGCCTCTAAACCAATAAGCTATAAGCTCAATAAGCTGAAAGTAGCTTATCACTCCTCATTGCTTCAAAACTCAATCACATTGACCTCAAGTGAACAATATTGAACAATATTAGACAAAAACAGTATTTAAAAGGCTTTTAACAACTTTTGAACAACTTGAGAACTAGAGAAAACTCAATAAGCTAAAATGAGCTTATTACAAGCTTATTGACTAAAAAAACAGCTTATTACATGAAAACTTTAAAACAAACACAACTCAACTAGTTTTTATTACTTAAGAAAGAAGATTACAAGATAAAAAAAACAAGTAGTACAATTGACTTGAAAGATTAAAAGCTTAATTGAAAAGATGAACAGTAAACGTGAGCTTAAAAGAGAAATTTACAAAGTAGATTGAAAAATAACTAAACACCACCACCTCTATACTCTATTACAAGTCTCTATTATAGTTTGATGGTGATAGAGAAGATGAGAAAACTTTAATCCTTCACAGCCGTTGGATCTCTTTCATTTGGATCTTAACCGTTGGATGTCTTTGGTGAGGTGTTCGCACCAATTAGAGGTTGCCACGTGTGCAAAATGATTGATAATGGTTTAAATATACTGATGGTGGGGTGGACTTGGGAAAGACGGGAAAGGTGATTTAGGGAAGTTGGGTGTTTTGGCGGGAAAAACGGTTATAGGAGGTTAGGAGAAAGGTTTATACCGCATTTATGTTTGAAAGTTTAGGGTATTTACAAAACTAGTCCCTCTGTTTCTTTTCCACAAATGTAGTGTTAAAACAACTTTCGGATTTGACATATATGGCCCTTGTAGTTTAGTAAACAAGTAATGGTTTTGATTTTGGTAATTTCTTTCACTTCAAAGGATATAATGGTCATTTCTTTTCAACTTTGACTTGACTTTGATCTCCTTTGACTTAATTTGACTTTTTCCTTGACCACAGTCTTGATCCGGCTTTTGATATTGGCTTCAAATCTTTCTCTTGATTACTTGTCTCTTCATTTCTTGTCGGTTTTTGCTCGTTTTTGCTCTTTTTGACTTTAATATCCTTTCCTGCACATTGAGACACAAAAGCACACATATTTCCATCTTTTGGCATATTTTTGGCTTTTATTGGCGAAATCCTGGGTATTTAATATATACAATTTAACACTTATCAACCACACACGTACCTACCAAGACGAATTTCTTGAAACAATTATATGGCATTATATTAAAATAATTAATTTATAGGCAATAGGGTTCTTATTCAACAAGAAAAAAAATCGCATAAATGGTGTGAAGAAGAAGCCGATATGGACATGGAAAAAGAAAAGGTCTGCCTGTGTTAGTTTGATTTTGAAGACAAGGGCAAAAATGTAATTCGACCTATTATTTAATATTAGAATAAAAGTCTTAGAGATAAAAATCATTTTTCTATATTTAATTAATTTATTTGGATATACATGAGCATTTTCAAGTTTAACAAGGATATTGGCGTAATTTTGATTTTTGTAAGGATATTGACGTAATAATAAAGTTTTGTAAGGATATAGATGAAATTCTCCCTTCTTTTTAAAAACTTATAAAATAAGCAAAATTAACAAACTTTAAAAAAGAGCTTTTTGACAAATCTGAAAAATAAGCTAGAAAAAACTACTTATAAGCTAACAGTTTTGGCTTAACAAGTTTAATGGCTTTTAAGCAAAAACTATTTGGCTTATAAACTAAATAAGCAACTAGGAGATTGAATAAGCTAAAGACAGACTAATGCTAGACTTAATAAGCAAACAAGGACTAAAAATAAGCTGACACAATAAGCTAGGGGACAACTAAAAGGCTAAAAGACAGTTGACTTAGACAAAGACTTAAAGGACTACTACTACTATCTCAAGTTGAGATTAAGCACTAATAAGCAATAGGAATAAGCAAAAAAACTAAAAACACATTAAGACTAGAACTCAAAGAACACAAATAACTAGATTTTAGCAAAACACTTAAGGAAATAAGCTAGAAAAAGGTGGCTGCAAAGGTGACAGTTTACACTTATGTAAACTTAGTATGTACTGAGTTTATACTCAGTATGTACTGAGTGAGTTTTTTTTAAAACAAAAGCTAGTGATTAAAAGTTGATGAACTTTTAGACTACAATAAGCTAATTTTTTAATGCAAAATTAAACAAAGAAAAGCTAGACTCTAAGCACAAATAATTCTGCAATATTGGACTAAAAACTAGACCACAACTATCTATACTAGACTGTTTTGATCTAAACGACTTAAAAGGTTAAACCAAAGACCAAAAACTTAAAACAAATTCATATTGCTGCATTAGAAACTCAGTTTGAACACAAAAACCTCATGTCAAATGGACTTCTAAGTTATTAAACCAAATAGCAGTTTAAACCAATTTTAGAACAGCAAACTTGGATTTATGATAAATCAACATTCAAAACTTAACAATGACTACCCCTGAGCTTATGAAAACTTGCATTAAGTCTTAATAAGAGCTTATGGAAACTGGCTTGATGACCAAGAACAATTTATACACTATTTGACCCATTTTGAACCTTGACCCAAACACTCCTTTAAGAAGCTAATTTGCATATTTAAACTTATAAAAACTGATTTAAGCAAGAACTTCTAATAACCAGATAATAATCAAGCACAATAAGCATCAATAAATATCATTAAGCATTAATAAGACAGAATAAGCAAATAATAAGCATAAATAAGTAAATAAGCTAAAAAATGGAAAAAGGAACATACCAAACCCTTGCTCAAAACATGGATGTAATATTGCTTTTTCAAGCTTAATCTACAAGCTCAACTTATAAAATAAGCTGTAAACACCCATAAGCACTTCCATTATTTGCTTATCATCCATAAAGCTAAAATACCAAATTTTAATTCCAATGACTTTGTAACTGAACCATCAAACTCAAATGAGCTTTTGAAAACTTATTTGAGCTTAAGTAAACATATTAGCTTATTACGAAATTTGAGTACATTCAATAAGAAAAAGCTGAATTTAAGAGCAATTTTATTATTATAATGGGAAAATACTTTATTATGAAAGGTTATTGTCAATTAGCTAAAAATGAAATACAATTGGGATAAAATAAATGGATCATAGTTTAAATACTCTATCCTAAAATTAAATTACACTTGATGTTTTACAATGGAAAAATACGCATATATTTAGCCGACAATAGAGAGTTCAATCCTTTAAGTGTGTTTTCTTGTGTAAGAGATTCAAAACCTCATCATAGCCATCCATCTTTTTTGTTCATCAAGTAGAATCATCACAGCCCTTCATTTTCATCAGCCAATCAAAGGATAGAGGATTGCCAAGGTGTTTTTAGAAGCTTATGGGATGTGGGGTTTTGTTGTGGGGTTCGTTTGGGGAAGAGGGTGAGAGTGATGTTTTTGTTGGGTAGCAGGGTGCTATGGAGGGGGAGAGTGAATAGTAATTGGGTTTTAGGCGGGAAATGGGTGTAGGGTTTGACTGGGTTTGTCTAGGGATGAGAGTTTGGGGAAGTTGGCAAGTATAGCCCCTCATGTTGTATACATGTTTGGCATGGGAGGTCCTTGTGGGATTTGTGGTGTTAAAGACTTAACAGCCTCATCAATAGGCTCGTTAAGTGTTGTTTAAATAGTGGGCTGGATTGTTGTTGGGCCCAAAATGTTGTTTTTATAACCATTTTTTCATATAATGCACTAATGGACTGACCCGACCCATTAGATGGGTGCGGGTGGGCCCATTAAGTGTTTCTTCGGTTTCGGCTTCGACTTTGACTTGTTGACTTTTTGGGTTTACTTTGACTTTGACTTTTTAGCTCTTTCCATTCCGTGCTCGGTTTTGTCCGTTTTGGCTTCGTTTTTTTGTCCTTTTTGTTGATATCCGCTTCCTGCACAATATAAATGCAAAACACACAAATACAATGTATTTTTGGTATGTTTTTGGTCTTTTAAGTCCGTTTTTATAGGCAAATGGTATGTGTAATTAAACACATACCAATAACTTAATAGTTTCAGTTAACTAGGGTTTGATTTCAATTAGATTTAGGGAAGAAGACGAAGGGATAGTGAGAGAAAAAGAAAAACTATTTTGGGGATTGGGTGTGAAATGACCCGGTAGATGGAAGCTTTAAATGCTATAGATAGGGGTGAAAAGACGTGAATACCCTTGTGGTTAACGCACTTAACAATCGTTTGTGGGCCTGGGTAAAGTGAGGGACTAACGGCGGAAAACGTTTACCACTTAAGGTCGGATGGTTTCGTGAACTTTTTTGGTCAAGGGACTATGGACGTTGGTCAACGCAAACCACAAGGACGAACGGTGTAGTTTACTCTTATAAAACATATGGTAAGTTTGTAACATGTGAAATAAATAATATCTTTTATCGTTTATACCATGTGTTATATTAATTGTATAGAGTTTTTTTTGTGTTTGATAAGTTTATACAATAGAAATAATAAAATGTATTTTTTTATAAAGTGTTTTATTTACATTAAACAAAATAGATGAAAATGAATGGTTGATGATTGTATAAATTGCTTAGTTAATAGTAGGGTAAATTACACCGTTCGTTCCTGAACTTAGGCCTAATTGCGGATTCAGTCCCTAGATAACAGGGGTCGATGCCGTTAATCTTTAAAGTCGATTTTTGGTGCACCTTTGGTCCTTCGAGCCCCGTTATACGTAACTGACGTTAGTTTGACTTCAACCATGGGCTTTTACGTAATTTCATAATTTTCATTATGTCACCGTTAGTTCCTGACTCATAATCAAAACAATAATCTTCAATGATACAATTTTTTTTTTTCTTTCTAATTACACCATTGGTCCCTGAGGCCATTTATTTTGTCTTTTTCCTGCTACTTAATAACATAGGGAGAGTTCTTGAAATTTAACTTGTTGAAAAGAAAAAAGTTATCACAAAATTAAGAATTGTTGAACCCGTATTCGTTGTTATTTTGACAAATTAAATTATTCTGCATCAAATATATTTCGACAAAAGTTATCATTAACATTACTAAAATTTAAAAGTTATCATATCATCTTCATCTTTAATACAATCATTACAAATCTATATTATCATCTTTAAATTATGAAAAATTCAAATATGCAAAGCAGATTTGCATCGTCGTCATCATCGTCAAATTTTGCAACGATCAACATCATTCATCATGGATTTCACCATCATCATCGTTACCTTAGTCATGTGGTTAAATATGCAAAAAAAAAATCAAAATAACATAAATAATCAAGATCGATCGTCATCCAGTCACCAAACATGTCAAAATCCAAATGTTCTAAGATCGATCGTCATGGATTTCGGCATCATTATCGTTACCTTAGTCAGATACCATATTTAACAAATTATAATTTCATCAATTTACATGCACAAGCAGCTCTAAATAATTACTCTTTCATTCATTACATAAAGACATAAAAAACTCAAAAAGGTAAAATAAGCAACCATGGTCAATCACAAACACGAAAACCTCTACCACATGTAATAAACATATTGTATAATTTACATCTTAAAATACTTGGGTCAATCTCAACAGCTTTAGATGCCACCATCCTATTCATTTTATAATCCATTATCCTATTTTAAATAAAATCATATCCTATTCTAAATCACTAAATAAAATCCAATTCCATCTCTTTTCACCTTCTATGCATTTACTTTTTAAACTTCTAACCATATTTCAGATTTTGAACAATTTTTCAGATCTTGAACAAATTTTCACCCGCTGTCGTCTCCGATCTAGTCATGCCCTCCACCACCGCAGCGCCGCCCGGCGGCTGATCGGCCCTCTTCAAGATTGTCGTCTGCTGTCCTGACCTTGCAAACGCCGGCGTCCTTCTAAAACATTCAGATTTTAGATTAGAACGTGATTAGGCTCTTATGAAAGCTTTCGGGCAAATTCGATACCGAATGATGCAAATTTGATATCGAATGTATCGATGGTTCGTGTTCGAGTATTGTTGAAAATAATGAAGTGTGTAGTCATTGTATGATGGATTTGTATTGTTTAAAAATATTGAAGCTATGAGCATTTAACCTTATTATTCCGATTTATGTTGTTGATGGGAGGTGATGAAGTTCATTGTAGTTGTGGATGTGGTGGCAAGGTGTTCAGATGGAGATATGGTTGGCGGGTTGTGATATATATCTATTGAAAGAAAGTAATACTTTTTGAGACATATGTCTGCCACCAAAAATGTATACTATTGAAGATTAGTGGTGGTGGTGTTTGTGTTTCTTTGATGGTGGCGGGAATGATGTAGATAGATGCGAGGAAGAGATAAGAGATGGAGATAATGGTGTTGGTAAATAAGATGGTGTGTCAGTTTAAAGAAAAAGAAAAAAAAAGGTAATAATAAAAATGAGTGAAGGATCAATGGTGTAAACTAATATTTAGATGAAAATAACATAATACTCACCACTAACGAAGATAAATAATGACAGTTCATCCCTTCGGACCAAATGCGCACAAAAAATCGACTTTAAGGAGCCGTTGTGAGAGTCCCAATTATCTAGGGACCAAACGGGCAAACGGGCAAATGAGGTGGAGTTCAAATACCAACGGTGTAATTTACCCTTAATAGTATTTGCTAAAATTTTGCATATGAAACTCAAAAAAAAAATAATAAGAGAATATATTAGCATAGTGTTGTCAAAAAAATAAATAAGATGCAAAGTAAAGGAAGGTAAATGAAAGTAAAAGAGATGGTAGTAAATGAAAGAAAATGAAAAAAAATTATGTGTTCATGAGTCTAAAAAATGAAAGAAAGTAAAAGAAAGTTGTTACCTTTTTATATTGTTAATTTTATAAAATTACCATTATACCTTTAAAAATAAACAAGTAACCAAATTGCAAGGAGGGGTACTTTTGTTAATTATTTTGTGTTTGTACTAGTTTACATAGCTTTCTATAGGTGATTTGATAATAAAATAACATATTATTAACTATTAAACGCAAGGATAAATTCACCTATCAACGGATCCATAGAGTCATATGATTAATCAAATAAATAACAACGATTATTACCTTTGTAGCGTGATTGGTAGAATTTCACTTGTACACGATCCACCCAAGAAACTAAGTGACCAAAGTAGATCACCTCTATGAATATCAACACTACACTTCACCATATACCTCTTGGGTGCTAGTCCTTAAACCCGTAACCTTAGAATATACTTTGAATGAACAAGAATCAACGTATTAGATCAAGAAAACAAAAACCTTAGATGGGTGTTTGTGTTTTTGCCGTGTGTTTTAAGGAGAGAAAGAGGGGAGAGATTTTGGTAAATTGTTATCAAATAAATGAGGAGATAATCCCTTATTTATCGACTAAAAGTTTAAATAAAACTTCCTCCCTACTCTACCTAATGGCCGGCTCCATATGGGCCTCCCATTTTGTTTTTCAAGTCCAATAAACCAAGTACATTACTTAGTTATTATAAGCCCGATATTGATTCCGAGTTACATAGTTTATTTATATACCGTAAATATAATAAACACGATATATAGAGTGGCACCTCAGTGTATATGTGTGTGACCCCATAGGCTCACATATGTCCAGCCGTATATTATTTATTATGACATGAGCATACTCCAACAGCTCCCACTTGCGCACGTCATAATAATCAAGTAATATTCACGCATAATGTTCAGACATATAGCAACTCGCCATTGACCAGTGAATCGTATGAGGATTGTTTCTTAAACATCACATTTTAAATGGTTTAGATATCAATCATTCTTTTGTTACATATACTATGTTGAACATTAGACACAGATCATGAGTCATTCTAATGCTTAACGATTATGTTTCTCGATATAGATATTGAACTAGATTACCAAATTAATCAAGTATTATCTTAATTACATTTGGGTGTGGCCACACATACATCTGTTCAAATCATCAAGGGGCACAATAGTATCTAACTCTAAAACATGTGGAGGAACGGATCCTATTTTGACTGCACGTGTCCGTTATGTGTTTCACATCCCTCTTGAAGATGGCCTTTATAGCAGCCTTATTCAGATCAGCGTTGAACCATATCAAAGATTGACATTCCACACACACAAAACCTACTTGCATCTCAAGTCTAAGGATGAGAGACATAATCACTGGCGAGATTCACTATTGACGCCGATCCATGTAGTGAATTTTTATAGGTTGGGTCAGTCCAATATTCATCCAATGAACAACATATGAGTTTGGCGGCATCATTCATTAATATTCATACTATATGAATATGACTAAAACACTCACAACTGCCTTATTCAATGATACTCCGGTATCATCAACTGATAATGGACGATTTAGAATACATAAATTATGCTGGATATAAACATGAAAATATAGAACACTGTTGTTAATGAAGAGATATACAGTATATCAATTTCATGGTATAATAAGACTGATTTATCGTTCCATTGTTCAATACGTAAACAAATATACATGAGACTACTAGCAGGTCGAAGTTCAATGTTCCTAGCATGATATTGAATTGTCACAAGTACCAACTAAGTTGTCATATGGGTGATCTTTAAGAATACTCGATTCAAAACTCACAAATAGTAAAGGTTTTGAATAATACGATGATTGTCATTTTGTATATGTGCCTTCAAGTTCTAATACAATAATACTAGGATCGCCATAACATATTACATAGGTTGTTTGAAGCAAGCAAAACCACCTATATAAGACAGTCTTCTTAACAACTTCCCAAACTGTGAAGTATTCTTATTCTTTAATCGAATTGTGTAAACAATGCCTTTTAAAAAAGAAATGTCCTAGTCAACTGTATTATTATTTATGTAGAAATCTCTGCTTATGAATTGATTGGAAATCTTCTCAAATCAAATAAAATTAGTGTTTAAAATATAACATAATATGCTTATTAAAAATCCTATAAACGATAAAATGTCTTTAGTACTTTGCAGGTTTTTTGAATGGTTATGTTCTTTTTAATTTGTAGTTAATGACTCTTACTTAGATGCTATGGTTGTCATTTCACTTTGCATTCATGCAAGTGTTCAATTAGTCTAATACATATCTTGACATCATAATGGAAAACTTTTAGCTAAACTAAGGTTTTCATACATGTGCTTCAAATTCTCATCGGGTGAGATAGAATTTTGAGTCATTGCTATGAAGGTCATTATTGTGTTAGAACTTCTAATCACGTTATGTCTATCTAATAAACATATGCTCACAAGGTTGTTATGTTTTATTTTATTATATCTCATCGATAGAAATATATCCATTCTTAGGATGTAGATTCTTGCTTAGGTGGAAAATTATTTTCAATATGCTGAAACATATGAGATATAAGAAGACAAACATAATGCTTCCGACAGCTTTATACCGTGTATAAGGAGTTTCTTGATTTCAATCAAATTCAATATTTTTGATTTAAACTTAAGATTATATCTCCTATATGCTGCTCTTATCCCACACATTTGATTTTATAACAGCTTGCACACTTTTATAGATTAGTTTTGATTCATAACCCTTATGATTACAACAACGTACTCGCAAGGTAATCATTTAAAGAAGGAGTTTTTGCCTTTCAAATTGCCATATTTTCATATTCATGATTAGATGTTTAGTTGGCAATCTTTATTCAGTTTTAACGAATTGCAAGGAAATGAAGTTTAATCACAGATCAATCTCTTGAGTAATATAGTAAAACCATTACCACAAGGGCCTTGCGTTTTAAATGTGTATAAATTTTTGTAAATATTTGTCTTACTCATAGAAGAACCAATTTAACCTCCCAGTCTTACTAATTTGTGAAAGATCAATCAAATTCCAAAAATGATTTTCTTTCATGGACTACATCTCAACATTCATTATGTCGTTAGCTAGTGCATTCAGAAGGTTGTGTAAAAGAGACTTTCTCCAAAAACAGATGCTCCCACTTACTTCTTGTAAGAGGAGACTTTCTCCAAATACGCAGCAAGTCGAGCAACAATAAAATTATTCTTGTTTAGGATGTATAATATATGATGACAGTTCTTGACTCTAGTTTGCTAATAACACGCTTAACTTGATTTCAACAAATTCTGAAGTTTAGTTAAGACTTAATGAGAGCCTTCCTATTGCATAACCTGCTGGTGTCTTTGTTACCTTTTTGGTTGGAACCATATTGAGTAAACACGTGGCTTACTCAATTTTGTTAACCTTGATAAGATTAGAGGTATGGTAGTTAAAGTTATCAAAAATCAAACAATATCAACAGAGTTTGATTTTACATTTATAATTCAACATACATAGCGATGTATGCTGTATTCTATGAGTAATGGGATTATGAGACAGTATCACAATTCCTTAGATAACCTAATACCCTTTTGGCTCACATACTTGCCAATTTGTTAAAACATAATGGCATTAACAGTACTTTCAAGCCAATTGCATGCCATAACGTAGAAGTCTCAGAGAAGTTCAAAGACTTTATGTACATGCCTTAACTAGAAGACATAACACGTTAATTACTAACATTACGTTATAAGTCTTTGAACATTTCAATGACTTCATGTACATGTCGTGACTATAGGTGGTACTTGACAAGTCAATTTATTACTTATAAGTCTTTTTTTTGAACTGTTTTCAGGACCTTATGTTTATGTCTTTACAAGAAGTCACAAGCATATTAAATAAACTATTATTGAACGCGACTCTTGGCTTCAACTATGTTGGGCTGATTCAGAGCCCAGTAATCAGCTCCTAGATTTAAAAAAAATTAGGCTAAATATTGAAGAACCTCTTAGTGGTGGACTCAGAGGTAATGAAAGGACTCTCTGAGTGCAAAGCCTCAGAGAGCAACATCAGACGTATTCGAGTCAAAGACATCGTCAAGAAAGTTAAAGATTACTTGAAGACACACTCGTCAGCTAGGATGGATATCAGCTGGTATGTAGAAGGAATATGCTGAGGTTCTAAGGTGAGTCAGATGTTATGGGTGGCAAATCTCTGAATCTTTTCTATTTACCTTTGAGAAGAAAAAAGATGAGTTTAAAGTGTTTCTGATGTTTAGGCGGGAAACTCAATATCACCTAAAGGCGCGACAAAGGTGATTTGAGTTGTTTGTACCAAGTACGAAGTTGGTAAAAGTAGTGAACAGTTGACAGAACTGTTCACTAAAGTATGGGCGAGTAGTTTCTAAGATTATACGTGCATTAAATGCCTCGTACGTCCTCTACTAGAATCTTGACACGTTGCAACTACCCCCACTAAGGACGCAACCTCGTATTAGTATAAATAGAGAATGTTGTAAGGAGTAAATGCCATCGCTTTTATTGTTGTATTTATTATATGCATTTACTCCTTTTCGAACTTACAAGGTAGTCCGCTAATCCTATCAGCTGGTCTATATAAGTTCGCTTGTAAAATTGATTCAATTGTCAAGTTTACTTATTCAAAGGGTAATCTTACATTGTCATTCAACGTGTGCGATCCATAGCACTTTGTAATACTTTGATTCTTATCAATAAAGCATTACGCGATTGAAAAGTTATACTTGTGTTATTTATCTTTGATAAGTGTTATATTCCATATAGACGTGTAAATTGGGACTTTCAATTGGTATCAAAGCGGTGCTGATTTATAAATATTTTATGAAACTGTTCTTTGTTTTAAACAAATCAAGATCCAATCATATCTGGAACTGTACCACCTATCCCACCACTACTTGGAATAAGTTCTGGTAACACAGGTAGCCCTAATACTAATTAGGGTTGACTTGATGCCTACAAATGACACCACCAACACTACGACTATAACCAATGTAGTTCAAAATGTTGTTGATAAGAACCTCCCTTAACTTCTTGATTCTAGAGGAGGGTCTCATGTCCAAAATTTTTCTAACTTTGACAAAGATGATTTTACAAGTTGGAAAGTTAGGTTCTTGGTATTCCTTGATGGTCTTGAACATTACCTTCTAAAATTTTTGGAAGATGGACCATTTGTTTCCTATGTAAAGTTTGTCCACTTATGATAATCCTTTGCCCAAACGTCAAAATCAATGGTCAAATGCTAAAAGTCATCTTGCCAATCAAGGTAAAAGATTAAAAAGTATCATTATATCTTGCTTACCAAATGATGTTATGAAATCTGTTATTAAATGCAAAACTACAAAAGAAATGTGGAATGATCTCATCTTAGCTCATGGGGGACCATCTGACATAAGAGATACTAAGATTGATGCCTTGAGACTCAAGTTCAATGCATTTAAATAACTTGAAGGTGAAAAAGTAAATGGAACTTTCACAAGGCTAAAAATGCTTCCTAAATGATCTTGAAAGCAATGGTGTTATCATTCCTCAAGCTGAAGTTAATGCCACATTTAATAACAGCCTGCCAAGAAAATAGCCGAGCATGAATCAAACTCAAAGGGCAAATAACTCTATTAAAAATGATAGCCTGGCTACTCTGTATGTCAAGTACAGTTATGAGGAAGGCTTGATTGATCAGATCTATGAGTTAGAGACACAAAGATTTACCATTCAAGCTTCAAGCTCAAAAGCCTTGATTTCTAACAGTTATTTTCAAGATAGTGACTCAGATGTTGAAGAAGACCAAAGGACCAGTAATGACATCATGGCTTATTTAAAAGCTGAGTTCCATGAAAGAGCTCTGCTGGCAAATCAAAAAAGGTTTTATAAAAGGTCTGGGAGGGTTGGATCAGCTAGGAAACCCATAGACAAATCCAAAGAAACCTGTTTTACTTGTGGAAAACTGGGTCATTTTCAAAAAGATGTCCTTCAAACAAAACCTCCACACCATCTTATCCATCCTCAAATAATTCCTTCAACCAACCCAAACCTTACACACAATCCTTTACCCAAACATCTCAAAATACTAGAAATCATCAAAAGGATTACCAAGGAAAATACAAGGGACTTAAAGCTGAGATGACTGTCCTAACCAAGAGGATTGATGATCTGACAAAATGAAAGAGTGAGAAGGGAAAGAATGAGAAGGGAAAGAGTGATAAAGGGTTGATAGATGAGTCATTTAACTGGGATGAATAATCTATTTCATTAGATGATGAAAGGACCACTAGAATTAAGGCATTCATGGCAATTGCTGAGGATGAGCCATTTGTTGGGAAGGCTGATGCAAGATCTGGCCAGTGGGTTAACATCACCATGAAAAAGGTACACATACTCCTATATATGACTAATGGTGATGAAAGAAAACATGTTCTAGACTATACTCGTGTTAACCTTTACTATGTAGAGGATTAAAGGAAAAACTTGGTTAACAAATTTAATGTTCTCAAACAAGAATTGTCCTTACATGAGTCTGAACTGTGTAAT
>BQNB010121036.1:0-20527 GCA_026074375.1 Tanacetum coccineum
TGTACCAATTCATGCATTAGAAAGTACACTTTGCACGATTTTGGGACCAATTCCTTTTTTGCACAAAAGAGTTTTGCACGTTTGACCCACTAGAGTAAAGCCATAACCAGAATCAAACCATTCACAAGTAAATGGATGAGAATTGCCACATTTGCTTACAGTTCCCGGACATGAAGATAGCTGTCGTTTAGGGTTCTGTTGAAGCACAAGACTCCGGTCCAATTTGATTGACATGGATCTCCACGCCTCCAGTTGCTGAGAGTGTTGTCTGGGTCAATAAAGCCGTCCTTAATAACCTGCAGTGCTGTCACTGCACATTAAATAGCAAACAAGTTATCGTGAGTATTTAGTACATTCGTCTTGCAGAGGTTAAAGGTTATTTTCAGCGTATTTGATAGAATATAAACCCTTTATAACAGATCCACCCTGATAAAAGATAATTCACAAGTAACTAGGAACATGCTTCGATTAATTTAACCAGATCTCCAAACGACAAATAGACATGTTATCACCAAAGAAAAGCTAGGTCATTATATTATAGTTGTGAGATGTTATAGCAGATGAGAACGTCTAAAAAGATATTCAGAAAAGTCAACGTATGATATGCAAAAGGTATGTCGAGTATTTGAACTCTGATAAGGCTATGAGCAAGGTAGCAAGAGTAAATTTTCAATAATCCTTGAGGAACGCAAAATTAAATAGCGAAAAGATATGAACTTCAAGTCTCAAAGTTCGACTTCTGACCTTATGACTAGCATTTCAGTGTATGCCATTAGTTAACATGTGCAACGGTGTTCAAGAAACAAGGGTCACGTTATCATTAATTGCTTCATTCTTAAGTAATTGCATCATTCGTAGTAATAGTAGCATACTATCAAGAAAACAAACATGTTCATTACCAAGTAATCGAAATACAACAACTTTGAAGAAAAACACATCCACATAATGACACTCAAACCTCAAAATTCCAATTATGACCTTATATTTAGCATTCCAATATATGTCAATAGAGAACATGTGCTAAGTGGATCAATGATAAGTCAAAAGAGCGAAACCATAGGTTAATAATATCTAGTTAAAGATTTTCATCATTACATAACAAAAACATAACATCTCTTAACAATCTTTTAAGTAATACTAAAAGATAACACATTTTTAGAGCCAATTATGAGAAATGAACACAGAAAAATTTTCAATTGACCAATCAGATTGCTCAATTTTACTATGGCTCACTTTAAAGCGTTAAAAAGTAAAAAGAAGATAGTAACATAACAATTCACTAACCTTCAGTTGGATGAGTAGATTGACCATCCACAACAACAAAAACCAACAAACTCACAACCCACAAAAACCTTAATTTCAACATTGAAAAACAATCTTAAACTCTCACACCAATCCCAAAAACATAATCCACAAACTAACTTCCAAAATCCAACAAGATTCTTAAATTCTTCCCACCCACAAAAAACTTACAATTTCAAACCAAATAAGATTTAATAAAACAGGCAGTGTGCATAGAGCTAAATACCAGATAAAAAATGCTAATTTAAAGGGTGTTCACATGGACATGGTTGACAATTAAGAGGGTGGTTGTGTGATTGGGTAAATGAAGTTGAAATTTGTAAAAAGAAAGTGTGTTGATGAATAAGTAAAAGATGTTGAAATGGTAAGAGATGTTAAGCTAGCTGGTTTTGTTGGTGATGACAACAGCAGACCTTATTTTATGGAAACTATTTGACTGTTACTTGTGACTTGTAGGAAACAACATGCAAGAGTGTGCTTGATTTTTTTATGCTATTTTGAGATTTTTAAAAGTAAATACTCCGTAATTGTTACTTTCTCCTTTCTGTTTTGGTCAACGAGGTTTGTAACCGTGCTCTGTCGCGGAGTGTGATGGACTAACTTTGAAATGAACCCGTAATCTCAAGGGTTATTCTCGTAAACTGTCGATGAAAATATTTACTGAAATAGTCATTGAGTTATCGGTCTTTTGCAAAGTTAATCCTAATTTTATAAAATATTAAAGTTAAAAATTAAAATAAAAGTTAACGATCGTTACGTAACAACCGTTAATACTAACAACCGTTAGTACTGTTCACCTCACCGTTACCGTTGTTATTTTTGTTAATATAATATTGGTCTCACAATTTTCAAGGGCATAGTGCCCCTTTAACTATACTACTATATAAAGCATTTATAATGTGGGACCCATTAAAAATTAAGATAAGGAGGTGCAATCTTGACCATCCATCTTATTTTTGGGAATCACATCATAAAATGACATGTGTCACATTTTGATTAAAAAATCACCTTTATTTTCAAATTGAAATATCTTTTTATCTATTTAATTTTATTTTGATCTAATTTCATCATATTTTTTAAAATTTTATGCTCTTTAATTCAACATTCATTTTGATATATTTTTATAATTTTTTTTTTACATTTTAATGGGTTTATTTTATGTTGATTTATATTTTTTTACAACTTTAATCTTAATTAAATATACACTTGATACGTTAAAACTATATACTTTCGGAAAAAGTGTTGTCTTTTTACATGCGAGAATGATGTTAATATGGTGTTGCGGGAAAGTTACGGGAAACCCCAACGAACACATACATTTGTGAAACGAAATTACTAAGCGGGTAGGAAATTACGTAAAAGGTTGAGTTAGTAAATTTTTTTAGAGTAAACTGCAAAATACATCCTTGTGGTTTTATGTTTCTCACGAAATACATCCCTGATCGAAACTATTAGCAGTTTACACCACTCGTTAGGCAAACGTTTGCCGAAATACATCCCTCGTCACTAACTTCGTTAAATATCCAGTTTTTTGGGCCCCACTTCAGGGGTATTTTCGTCCTTTTCATGTTTCCCAAAATCATATAATCTCGAGTAAACTGCAAAATACATCCTTGTGGTTTCATGTTTCCCACGAAATACATCCTTGTGGAAAGAAAAGGACGAAAATACCCCTGAAGTGGGGCCCAAAAAACTGAATATTTAACGAAGTTAGTGACGAGGGATGTATTTCGGCAAACGTTTGCCTAACGAGTGGTGTAAACTGCTAATAGTTTCGATCAGGGATGTATTTCGTGAGAAACATGAAACCACAAGGATGTATTTTGCAGTTTACTCTAATAACAAAGGAAACGGTTATAGCTACAATCATCAACCACTAGTTACCTATGTGCCATCATGTCCACCTCGTGGCGATCCATATGCTAGTCATGATGAGGGGTGCAACTCTTGCTCCACAATGTGATGTAGTTCTTCATGCTATAATCATCACTAGTTGATTTCCTAGTTTGTTTTGTTTTTGTTTGTGTATTGCTATAACATTTGATGATGGATTGTTTAGCAAACAGTGCTTATGCTAGTTGACTTTTAAGACTAGCATACCTTATTCAATAAAAGAGCATAAATGCAATGCATATTATGAATGACTGAAGTTATATATTTTTTAGTTACTGCTATATATGTTCAAATCTGGTTCTGCCTCTCGTCACATGGTCCGTCTCGGTCAGGAAAGACATGATGGTGCAAGCGACTAGGTGATTGTGATGTCGCTATTACAGCCACCATCCTCTAATCTAGGATAGTTTATATTTAAGCATGGATCTGATTGTAATGTAGTTTCTGGTTTAACCTAAGCACTACCACTCAGTCCTTCAATTCACAGCGTATACGTTGCACACCATGCATGTTTATAACCTTGATTGTGCATGGGTTGTGATAGTGTTTGGCAATTGGCCTTATTTAAATATTATAAACATGTCAGCTTGACTCGATCACGCCGAGCATTTATCGAGCCCGAGCCCAATAAACAAGCTCGAAACACATAATGAGTCGAGCTCGAGCTTTCAATAGCTCGAGCTCGAGTTTTTCGAGCTTTCATATACATAAATATTTTTATTATACATATTTATATAAACAACGTAAATTTAATGTGAATATTGGTATAATAGTTAAATATTTATCGTAGAACGTTATTTAAACCCTAATGCACAAATGTTTTATAAAAATTCTTTACTCTTAAGTCTATCACGTATTTTATTGACCTTATTGATAAGTTTGGCTATCGAATACAACATTTATGAATGAATCCGAGCTTTTCGAGCCGAGCTCGAGCCTTATTCGAATATTATTCAAGCCGAGCTCAAGCTTTGTTGATTAAGGCTTGTCAAACTATCGAGCCGAGCACGAGCCCAAATTGTGATTTTCGAGCCGAGCTTAAGCCCTGTCAAGCTTGAGCTCGGATTGGCTTGATTGAGCTGGAACTAATAGTATACTTTCAGTTATAAGAGTACTAACAATATAATGTGTAAATGATTTGATTTAGAAACTATGAACACGCTACAACATTCGCTGGGTTCCCCGGCGACATATTGGTATCTTCACCGGTGACATGTCGCCGGCGATAGTTTTCCCCGACGACATGTCGCCAGGGAAGCCGCGAAGGGGATTGAATCCCCGGCTAATTTCTTCGTCGATGACACTGGGCCCACATCGTTTTCAGTCACCAAAAACGTTGGCTTGTGAAATATTTTCCCTAACTACATTTCGCCGGGGATAATTTTTATCATTAACAGCACTTTAATTAATTAATTATTATCCAAGAGAACTCCGTGTGTCGCCGGGGAAACTATTACGATAGTTGACTGAGTCAACTATGGACCGAGAATCCCTTGCGACATGTGCCACTTTCCCCGGCGACATGTCGCCGGCTACCAGATGACAGCTGCTCCGCAACAGTCATTTTCTGGAATTTTTTTGAAAAAAATCTACCAAATTCTAAACCTGTATAACAACAACAAACACGACCCAAATACATTACAACTTGTACACAACCACAAAACAATATAACGGATCAACGACTAGTATATAAATATGCTAAACACGACAAAAACCGCATAAAATATTATACCGTCTACAAAACGGGCTGCCTAGCCACAAAACTTGCAATATCTGCAAGATACAAGTCAACAAATGTTTAGATAACATGTTCTAAATGTACAATAATTATATACGGGTCACCAAAATATACTTCAAGACACAAAATAGGATATATGTACCCATATATAAAATGTCTTCTTCTCATCCCCGCCGACGTCCTCATCCTCGCCCAACTCATCATCCCCACCCCCGCCACTCCCACTCCCGCTGCTCCCGCCGATCTCATGCTGTGACTCAAGCTGTATAAGCATCTCGGACATCCGGTCGTCACTCTTGACTACCGTCCTCAGCAACTGAAGCTCTCGCCTTGTCCGCTTAGCCTCTTCTTTTAACTCATCAACATCAACGTCGGTGTAGGTACCTCGAGGCTTGTCGATAAAGATGGCATTCCTGCCCTTACCAGCCACAACCCTACCAACCCTGTGAATGTGCCCCCGCTGCTTGCCCTTTCTATCCATGGCCATTATCTGCTCCTCGGTGTAGGGCACACCCATCGGCGTATTGGCGCCTAGATCCCTCAGCCTCAGCATCTCCTCCTATGTAGTGACAAAAAAACGAGAGTGTTAATATATTAGTCGGGTTACTACATTATGTCTCGATAAATCATTTAAGTGCGTGTTTGAAACAATACTTACATATTGAACCCGGGCCTCATCCTGCGCAAATACGCCATCATATGTGTGAGTGTCGAAGAAGGTCTGTATAGGGACGGGTACTCACGGGTCACGGAGCTCTTCATCTGTACATACACACGTATATAAGATGAAACAAATTAAAAATGACAAATCATAACACACCATGTATATAATGAACTGTATATATGTAAAATAATTATAATGTGTATTACTTGCTGATTTCGGATGACAGCCAGTGAGCGGGATCCCGGCCAGCAGAAGACTTTGCTCTTTGCCCGGTTTGAGCATTTTGAGCGGCTTAGGCAGCGTGCTTAGGGTCAAGCCAATAGTCAATCTGGGTATCCCATTGTGCATGTAGGACGTTCGCGGGAGGTCGGGATCTGATGGCTGCCACATCACGCGTTTGGCCAGGTACAACAGTCCAACGTTTTGCCTTTAAGGCAGACTTGTTGTAGACATAGACCTTAGCCATATGTTGATCGATGCCCTTCTTGATGTCTGGCCAAAGCTTGGAGCGGATGTGGGGAATCAAGTCAAAGTGTTGCTGCAATCAAATATAACAAAAATAGATATAGAGATATAAATAAATAAACAAATTTAGATAAATATACACATTTAAATAAATAAACATGATAATAAAATAATATAAAAGAAAAATGAAATAACTGACCATGAGCCGTCCCAAGACCCCCTCCTTATTCTCCTCCTCGATTTTGTGCTAGGAAGGGTAGTACATCCGGAATTCCCTAACGATCTCGCCGACAAGGTTTCTCCACCGCACAGAGTTCTCACCGAGATGAAGCATCGTGCCTTTATCGTTCCACTCAAACCGGATCTTCAGCGGGCCATATTCATCTGTAATTTTCTTGAGCCCGAGATTCATGGTTTCTTTGCGGATCCCTTTGCTTCTTCCATCTCTGCCGCCTCCCCTGCCTCCCTCGGAAGCTTTTCGGCCTCCCACACCTACAAATTCAAGTGAGTGATAACGTCATAAAAATTCAAGGCAAGCAATATCAAGTTATCAAGTTTATGCTTAAAGTAAGATAATCCAGAAATTCTTACCTCGACAACCGGTGCCAATTGGACATGGAGGGGGACGAGATGGGTCATCACCGCCATCGTGACCCTGTGCTACTACTGCTGACATCTATACATGTACAAGTGATAACATATAGAAATTTATGAACAAAATAATATAAACATGTAGACATTCAAATACATACACATTTAAACAATCCATAACAATTTCATTCACGGATGTTTACAAAAGATACACTATGACAAGAACGACATGGACATTTTATATTTCTAAAACTATTCAATAACGGCTTGCAATGATCGACGAATGCGATAAGACCAACATAAAATGCTTTGTCAGTGCGCTCTAAATAGGTCCAACTCTTATCAATTACCATAACTGCGTTTTAACGATACAATTAGTTATTATATGCACTTAATTAAACACATTCAAACGATTCGACACATAAACTCATAAACGAGGAATATAAGTTGTTTTGTTCACCTGAATGAGAAAAAACATTCAAAAAGCAGTCCCAAATAGGGGACTTTCTGATATTAATTTCTAATAAATTAATTCCAAACGGGTTTTCTATAGGATGCTTAACTTCAGACATGGATTTTCCAAAATTAATCACTAAAATCCTAAAACATTCAATAAAACAAATACCAAATGCATAACATATTCAACGGATGAGTCGAGGTGCTATCGTTGTACATAAGATGTTCAACGGATGAGTCGAGATGCTATCGTTTTACATGAGATGTTCAACGGATGAGTCGAGATGCTATCGTTGTACATGAGATGTTCAAAGGATGAGTCGAGATGCTAGCGTTGTACATGAGATGTTCAACGGATGAGTAGAGATGCTATCATTATACATGAGATGTTCAACGGATGAGTCGAGATGTTATCGTTGTACATGAGATGTTCAACGGAGAGTCAAGATGATATCGTTGCACATGAGATGTTCAACGGATGAGTCGATATGCATGCGTTGTACATGAGATGTTCACCGGAGGAGTCGAGATGCTATCGTTGTACATGAGATGTTCAATGGAGGAGTCGAGATGTTATCGTTGTACATGAGATGTTCAACGGAGGAGTCGAGATGTTATCGTTATACATGAGATGTTCAACGGATGAGTCGAGATGCTATCGTTGTACATGAGATGTTCAACATAGGAGTAGAGATGCTATCGTTGTACATGAGATGTTCAACAGAAGAGTCGAGATTAGGGGTGTCCATGGTCCTAGAATCGGACCTAAACGCCCGAAGCTGACGAAACCGAAATAAGGAAAATGTGTGGGGAACCGAGAACCATCTAGTTCTTCGTTTCGGTTTCCGGGACGGTTCCGGTTCCGGTACGGGAATTTTCGGTAATTCCCGACAAGAACTATTGTGTTTAAAACATTCATTTTTTTATTTTTCAATCATTTATAAAGGACATGCTATAACAATACAAACACGCACAAAAATGCCTTCAACAATGCAAATCGTTCCAATAATTCCAGTAGTTTAAAATAATGTGAACAAAAACACAAAATGTAGAAAATATAACCTTATAATTGTTCAAAAGTATCAAGAACATGCATTTGTGTTACAATAGTTTTGAATAAAGTATCAAGAACACGCATTTGAGTTCCAAACCTCAAATTTTTTACATAATGGGTAGGGTTTTATTTTTTATTTACTTAAAAGGCTACATGCTCTACATAATGTCCGAAACAAACCTTATAAAAATTCATATTTTCTAAAAGATTGGTTCTTTTTGGGAAAGAACCAGAACCGGCCAGTTCCGTCCCGAGAACCGAAAATATGGAATTTTAGGAACCAAGAACCGGACCATGGTTCTAATATATGGTTCGGTTCCGGGACGATTCCGGTATGGTTCTTCGGTTCTTTTGGTTCCTTGGTTTTTTTAGACACCCCTAGTCGAGATGCTATCAGTATACATGAGATGTTCAACGGATGTGTCGAGATGCTATCGTTGTACATGAGATGTTCAACGGAGGTGTGGAGATGCTATCGTTGTACATGAGATGTGCAACGGATGAGTCGAGATGCTATCGTTGTACTTGAGATGTTCAATGGAGGAGTCGAGATGGCGGGAAAACTCACCGCCAAAAATCCTTTTAGTCAAAACGACTAAGTGTTTCCCGAGGATAGGTCCTCGAGGAAACATCATACACCTTTATCATAAAAGCATATCTTATCCTCACAACCACCAACACACACCACATTCTTATCATCACAACTTAACCATCAACCCACACACACATACACTGTTATTATGAAGATGTTGCAACACGAAGCTTTTGCATGTTGTTATGGAAAAGGAGATGTAGTTTTGCGAGAATCGTATCAACCTCACACCCGTGGTCAACTATACTATGCATGTCCTTTATCAAAGGTGGACAACTACATGTGTTATATTTGTGTAATAAATATATATAAATAATTTAGTTAGTTGTTAAGAATTATTTTATTTACTCTTTAATTAAAAGCCTCGGAAAAAACGAGTTTGGATGTAATTTTTTTTGGAAAGAGGAATGCGTCCGTCTACTGGTCACTTTTCTTGGAGTTTCAAAGAGTCCAATTTCTTCGGCAGGACCTTCAACACCTCCAAGTGATTCTCCAGGACCTTCTAGAAATGCAGAGTGCTCAAATTGCAAGCTCTTGTTTGGAAAGATAAAGGTACTCGAGGCAACAATGGAAATATTTATGCATCCGGAACAGAACACACTTAATTTAACTGCGTTACTTCATGAAGTTTACAATGACATGGGAAAACTTGGTTTGGAGTAGTTTGTCATTTGGTATGTAATTCATATGCTTCAATGTTTAAACTTTTATCGATTTCTAATGTAATTCGTATGCTTTAGTGTTTAAACTTTTATCGATTAGTAACGTAATTCACATGCTTTAATGTTTGAACGTTTATCGATTTGCAATGTAATTCGTATGTTTTAATGTTGGAACGTTTATCGATTTGTAATGTAATTCATATGTTTTTTACTTCTTTGTTAGTTTAAGTCTGCACAACGTGGTTTAGAAAGTGTAACAAACCTTAATAGCAGTTCTGAAAGCATCCAAACCAACTTGAAAGTTCGGAAATGACAAGTTTAATTAAACGAACCGAGAAACCGGACAAAACCAAGAAACTGGACCGACCGGACCGGAACAAACCGAGAAACCGGACCAAGACACCGGAATGTTTTTTATTAGTATTTAAATAATTATTATTTATAAATTATATAATAATAAATAATAATTATATATTTTATAAATAATAAATATATAAAGGATTATAAATAATAATTGTAAAAAGGATTCCCCGACGACATGTCGCCGAGGAAACTTTAGTCAACCAAGGTCATTAACAAATGACTTTAGTCAACCAAAGTCAACAATTTTCCCTGATGACATGTCGCCTGAGATACTTCTGCCACGGCAACCCACCAACGTCCTTAACTAATGACTTTGGCTAACCACGGTCAACATTGGTCATAACTTTCCCTGGCGAAATGTCGCCGGGGAAAATCGAGCAGAAAACGTTACCGCCAAAACTTTTGGTAGCATTTTTGGTCAAAGTTTAACCAAAGTTTCCCCTGCGACATGTCGCCGGGAAAACATTCGGTAAAACTTTGACAAAAAAATCTACCACAATTAGTGCCACATCGGATGAAATTTTGTCGTTTAGTGGGTTTTCCCCGACGACATATGTCGTCGGAGAATATTTCGTCGCCTGTTCTCTTTTTTTTAGTGACATAAAAGATTAGAATTATTAAGAAGTCTTTCATTATATAGTGTATTACAAAGTTTTAGTCAGATTTGTATATATTGAAAGTAAGGGATTCAACACTTTTTACTTTAACAATAATGAAGATATACTTTGTAAAGGTGGGATTTAACAAATATATAATCTTTATATATTACGAGCACAATGCGGAAGTTGTCCTTTAAGAATCTTGTTCGATTCATATGAATTACCACAAATAAGCACATAAGTTTACTAATCTCTTATCACTTGAATTACTAAGACAAGTGATTCTTGATCTTGATCTTTGTTTTTGGACGAAACACTTAGTGATTAATGTAAATCACCTCTAAGATTGCAAACACAACACGTTATAGAAGAACGTCGAATGCTAATTCACGTATCACGAATAAACAACTCAACACAAACACGATTTTCTTAGTTGTTCATGATCAAACCGATCGAAACCCTTGGAAGGGTATTCTACCGATCGCAAATAATACAAGAAAAGGGGAGAATTGGTTTTTGCATGTGTTATGTTTTGCATACGTATATTCTTTTGCATGCATATAGTATTTACATTCATGTAGTATTAGGTGTTGTAAATTGTGTCATGTGAATAATTAATCCAAGAGGTTTATTATATAGTCCATTTACTTGGTCTTCGAGTCACAATACAACACCTTTTATAATTTGCTAGAAATGACAGTCGCACCCTTTCCTTTCTCCTTTGTTCGACCGGCCTCAACCAAACACTTCATGGGTTTCCGTATTTGTACTAACAAGTTCCTTACTTGTTAATAAATATTTATTAGTAGTTATAACTTATAACGTCTAACGTTATAATTAACAACCGTTTATTTATTTCATGATTTAATATAATTAATATATTACTATAAATACATTGATCATATTAATAAACTGTTCTCTTCATGTATACGTGTGTGTCCCTAATAGGCTCGCGTATTCCTAGCCGTATAAATACGGATTACGACTTGAGCATTCCCAATAGCTCCCACTTGCGAAATGCCATAATCCAATAACTTATACAAACAATTGTAAGCGTCTAGCAACACGTCATTGCTCCCAGAAATGCCCGAGTGTGGTTTCGTAGAACATCTCAGTTTAAATGGTTTATTATTAAACATCCTTTTGTTACCGATACTAGTTAAACTGTGGATATGGATCAAATTTATTCCATAATGTTTAACTTATTTTGTTTCTCGTTTATAAAATTAATTAAGATCACCAAACGTAACCAAATATCATCTTGACTTACATTGGACACGACCATGTAAATGTCTGATCAATTCAACGAGAGGCCCAATAGTATCTAACTCCAGAAAATATATGGAGGAACAAATCCTATTTTGACTGCACGTGCCATCCATATGTTTCACACCACTTCTGAAAATAGTATTTATAACTACCTTATTCAAGACAACGTTTAACTATATCAAGAAAATGATATTCACACATGCAAGACCTACTTGCACCTCAAGTCTGAGGATGAGTAATACAACCACTTGCGAGATTCACCCAATGACGCCTATCCATAAAGTGGATACCCGTAGGTTTGGGGTAGACCAATATTCATTACTAACGAATAGCATATGAGTTTGGTAGGACAATCCTTTATATTCTAAGAATATAACCAAACGCTCACATTTGTCTTAATTTAACAATATTCTCGTTTGTTAACCGACAATGGACAAATTTAGAATGATACAAGTCATTCATGGATTAAACATGTATATATAGAACCCAATAGTATAAATGAAAATGATCATACCCGGTATATCAATTTATTATATGATACAATTGCTTACAGTTCCATTATCCAAATACTAAAAAATATATATACATAAGACTACTAGTAAGTTGAAATCCAATCTTCTTAACATATTTAACTCTTTTTGTACAAGACAGCTAAGTAGTCATCTGAGTAAACTTTGAAAATACTTGTTTCAAACTCACAAATTATGAAAGGTTTAAATAATACGATGAGTGTCATATTGTAAGTGTGCATTCTAGTACAAGTATCATAGTACGAGTATTGCCACGATACTCTTTTTAGGGTGCTTGAAGCCCGCGAAACACCTATATGAGATAGTCATCTCACCAGCTTCTTAAACTATAAATTATTCTTATCATTTATTGTGTATTGCAACAATGCTCTCAGCCGAGCACATATAGTCAGCATAATCATCATTTATAATGAAATCCTACCATGACTAGGATTAAGTATCTGCTCAATCAAACTAGCATCAGTGTACATAAACGACACTATGCGTTTTATAATCCGTAATCGATTTAACATTTCTTTGGTAATGTTTTGCGTATTTCTAAACTCTAAGTTCATTGGCTATGATAATAGCGACAGACTTCTCGCAATAACTACTCATAGGTTCTGTTTTAACAGTCATTAAAAGACTCTTACTTAGATACTGTTGTTGTCAACTCATCTTGTACTCATGCAAAAGTAACAACCAGCCCCATACACAATATGACGTACATGATAAATCCTTTGTAATACTCAAGGTTTATATTCGTGTGTTCAATCTCATCAAGTGATATATATCCTTTGATACTTACTTAATGATATGTCATATTATGTTAGACTTAATTATCGCATCTGATTATTTAATAAACATTTATCCCAAGGTTATATGTTTTATTTCCTAAATTCCCAAAGTGAAGCTGCATTCCAATCTAAGGGATTAACATCTAGCTTAGATGGAACGACGCTTTCAATATGTTATGCAACATATGAGATTTACGAAAACAAACATAGTGCTCGCACTTGCTCTCATGTGCACTCAGGAGTTATCTTATTTTAATCAAAATAAAACTATTGATTTTATAATTAAACTTGAGATCTCAACTCCTAGATGCATGATCTAATCCACACTTGGATTCTTTTACCTTATATATTTTATAAAGATTATCTGGATTCATAATCCTTTTGATTACGTACCATCCTCGCAAAGGTAATCATTAAGGAAAGAGTTATGAAACCTAATTTCCATATTTCATATTCATGAAAACAAGTATGACAATAAATCATCTTTATATTAATGCGTGTGGAAAGAAAGATTTAATCACAGTCAATTGCTTGAGTATGATTAAAAAATCATGTCTTAAGGCATGCACAAATTTGTCCTTATGAGTCTTCTCTTCAAAAGAAACTCATTCAAACATCACAGTCTAATTGTTTGGTGAAGGATCAATAAAGTTCAAAGCAATGATTTTCTTTCAATGACTGCATCATATCATTCATAGTTTTGAGATATTTATCAGATTTAAAATTTGATAATCCACCTTAGTAGTTAGCAGGTTCACTATGATCCTCTAACTTATATCCCTCAGCATTGATATTAAAATATCACTTAAGTGCATGAGGTATCCTTGCGGATTTATGAATAAGAGTTATATTATATACTTTGGTTCAACATTTACATGTTTAGCCTTAGTGTGACATTATCAAGTGAATTCATAATGTTATGTATTTTGTTCGTAAATATCTTTAAGATCTACAAATGCTCCTACTTGCTTTTGTAAGTAGAGACTATTCTCCAAATACTAAGCATTTTAAGAAACAATAGATTGTTCTTAATTAGGCATACAAAATACATTTTACAGTTCTCGACTCTAGTTTGTTAATAACACGCTTCATAAGATATTAACAAATTTCAAAACTTTAATCAAGACATAATGGGATTCATCCCATTCCATAAATGGATAGTGTCTTGGATACCTTCTTGGTTAATATCATACTGAGTGTATGCACGACACACTCAATTTTCTATCCTTGATAGATTTTGGAGGTAGAGTAATTAAAGTTATCAAAAATCAAACAATATCAGTATAGTTTGATTTAACACATTAGACATACCATAAGGATGTGGTATTCTATGAGTATTGGGATCATGAGACTATATCACAATTCCTTAGATAACTTAATGCTCTTTAGATCAAATACTTTTCAATTGGGTCAAACTGAATTTCATCAATAATATTTCTAAATCGATTGCATGATTTATATTATAAGTCTTTGACCAAGTCACATGACTTCATGTGTATGTTCTGACAAGAAGACATAACAAATGAAATGACTTACTTTTCATTATTAGTCTTTGAATATTAAGTTAAGGACTTTATGTTTATGTCCTTACAATAAGACATAAGCACATTAACAAAAATAATCATGAATGCTCACTATTGGCTTCAATAGTAATTTCAAGTTAATTAACTACTTTATATTATGACTTACAAGAAAACATAACCATATTGACTAAAGTATATACTCAGTATGCTGAAGTAGCTTTACATTGTATCTTGACATTAGATCTTAATAGGCAACAAACATTTTATGTGTTTATTTACATAAAAAAATCTGCACCATAATGTGTCATAATAATGTATGGTATTCTCTCTCTTCCTTTTGAACTTTTTCTTTTATGGGCAAATGGTCTAAAAATGCATCGAAGTTACCCCGTTTTTCTTTTGTAGGCATTCATCTTTTAATTTTTCTTTTGTGTACCAAGAGATTGCCAATCTTCCTATTGTAGCCAGTTAGTAAAAAATCTGACGTGTCACTAGATTAAGAAATTTAAATCAGTTATACTTTTTGCCAATGTCATATTTAGCCCTTGTACTTTATATTTTGACACTTTCCACCCCTTTTGACCTTTTATTTCATACTTCATCTTTCATTCCATCTCTTCCACCACCATTACACCACCTACCTCCTCCTCCCAACCACCACCTTCTCCACTCTCCGCCACTAGTGGATCCCACTTCCTTCTCCACACTCTCTTACCACCACCATAACGTTTAATAATAAATGCTCACATTTACAACAAATCAAAATTAACTACCACACTCGCAACAAATCACGACACATAAAAACCCCATCATCATAAAACTGAGATCCAAATCGACATTTTTTAATCCGTCATCATCAACAACCCATGAACATAAAAAAACCAGATCCATCCATTAAACCCACATGGCTAATCGTGGGGACCTTAACGTTTTTGTTAACTAGGAGGATTATAATCTGGAATCAAAATTGGGGAGTAGAAACAAAACATCAAAAGCAAATGGAATTTAGTACTCATACTTGTTACATCCATGTCATTTCCACAGATAATGTAATGATTGCTACTAGGATTATAATACATATTTCCCTACACATAAATCCTCTAGGGTTACTCTAAGTCTAAAGTATACAATTTACAATCATAGAAAGTACATGATTGATGAATACTTTTTAAACCTTTGCTTTATTAACAGCATAAAAGGGGTATATTTTTTTTTTTTTTTTTTTTTTGTCTTGATGTTATGGTTGTTTGACCTTGGTGGGGTATTGGTTAGTTTCTGTTTGTTCGTGTTGTTTTTGGTTTATTTGTGGTTTTGTTTTAGAGGCGTTTGTATTTTTGTTAGTGTTGTCTGTGTGGTGTTTCTGGTGGTTTTTTTTTATGGTTTTTTTTAGGTTTAACTTGTAGTTTGTAGTTTCTGGTTCGATTGAAGGGTGGTTTTGTTTCTGTTATCTGGTGACGATGGTTTTGGTTAATTTTTTTAGGTTTTGTACAGTTTTTATTTTTTTTTTAGTATGTGGTTTTTTATTTACGGGGTATGGTACCTTATTTTTGTTTTTTTTGTTTGTTTGGTTATTTTCGGGTGGTTATTAGGCTGGTTTTTTTGGGGCTTTTTTTTTGTTGCGGTTTTTGGTTTTTTGGTTTTTGGATTGGTGTTTTTTTTTGTTTTTTCTTGGTTGTTTACTTGTGTTGTTGTGTTTGTACTTTTGTTGTGTTGGGTTGGTGGTAGGGTATTGCTTTTGTTTTGTATGTTTGTTTTTTTGGTTGTTATATTTTTGTGTGTTGTTTTTTTTGTGTCTTTCAGTGTTGTTTTTTTCGGGGTTTTTGTTTTTGTTTTATGGTTTTGGTAGAGTTTAGGGGGGTTTTCTTTGGTTGGTTTTTTTGTTGAGTTGGCCGGTTTTTGTTTTGGGGGGTTTTTTGTTTTTTTTTTGTTTTTTATTTTTTTTACTGTTTTTTATTATTGTTTTTTTTAGCGTTTTAAGTGTTATTTTTTTTTTTTTTACCTTATTGATCTTTGTTTTACTACACTTACCTTTGTCATCGATCCATGGCGGTGTTTAATTTAATAAAACTTAATTCTACAGGAGCCGTCCTCCTCCAGTGTTGCCTTTGCCCTTAGACTCATCGCTTATTATAACACGTTCTCTCAACGTTTTGCTTCTTTCCGTTACATCTATCTTTGTCACCGTCTGCTCCACTGCTTCAGCCGTCACAAATCCATCAGTTGACATTTCCAACCTTAGTGCCACCTTTATTTCCTCAAGGGATAATTGTTTTTAAATGTATTAAAGTTGCCTAATTTTACTATGTTACGCAACATCTTTTTAATTTTTTTAAATAATGCAAGCATTGTGCTAATCCTTACTATTCTACGCGCGTTTTATGTTTCCCGTTTTTTTTGATGACGTGGGTTCGTTGACCCTTGTTGACCCCGTTCCATTTTGACACAACCTGTTATATTTCCTTACCCGTTATTTTTCCCCCCATTTTCTTCACTTTATATTTCCCCCTTTTATTGTAAACCCTAAAAAACACACGCACACTTTTTCATTTCCCCCCAATTGTAAACCCTAAAAACACATAAATAAAAATTACTCAATCACGAAATTAATTTGAATGCGCAAGAAGGTATATGAATCTTTCTTATCCCTTCCTTAATTACTGTTTTTATCTAACCTTAATTTCCAATTGTTACTTTGTCCCTTCTTTAATTGTTTATTTTCATCTAATTACTGTTTTTATCTAACCCTAATTTTCAATTGTTACTTTTTAGAATGACAATACCTGGACCCGATGGAATTGAGTTGGATGTTTGGAATGATGGGATTTTCATGGTCGACCCATTAAGGTATGACAGTGGTGTTTTGCTGAACATGTTTGTTTCTAGGCTAAACTTTAAAGAATTTGAGAGGATGATCATTAAGGAAACACACTGTGCAAACTTATTTGCTATGTACTATAGAATTCCAGATAGGGATTTAGAGAAGGGCTTAGTGAAAGTAGTGAATGACTATGACTTAATTCATATGTATGATATGTCTAAGATGTATGGTGGAATTGAATTGTACTTGGACCACTGTGACATTGACCTATCACAGTATTTAGTAGACCCTGACCCTAGTACAGTAAGTGATGGAACTTCTAAGAAAAGAGCAACACCTCATAAGAGGTACTGCAATGTATTTACAGAGGAAGAAATGGTGAGTTGGGCTGAGAAAGAAGCTGAAGAAGAGGCTATGCTTAGAAAGGGTAAGGAGAAAACTAATGTTGGTGATAAAAGGAAAGAAAAAATGGTAGTTGAAAGTGGGGGGGGGGGGGGGGGGGGGGGGGGGGGGGGGGGGGGGGGGATAGTGAGAATGATGGGATGATTGAGGATACTGATAGTGATGACAGTGATTACTCTAACAAGTCCTTTGATTATCTAAGTGCTGGTGAAGAAGAGCTTATACAACTTAGAACTAGGAAAGCCAACAGAAGTAAGATAAGACCACCACCAATTCCAGATATGGCTGCTTTTGCAAGTACTATAATAAAAAAAAAGAAAAAAAAAATAAAAAAAAAAAAAAAAAAAAATAAAAAAAAAAAAAAAAAAAGAAAAAAAAAAAAAAAAAAAAAAAAAGAAGAAAAGGAAAAAAAAAAAAAAAAAAAAAAAAAAAAAAAAAAAAGAATAAAAAAAAAAAAAAAAAAAGAGCTACTGCTTCTAATAGAAATGAAGTGTTGGTTGAGCATGATGACTTTATAGATGATTTATTGAGGAAATTGAAGGGTGGTGGTGAAGATTCTAATTTACAAGACCCTTTTGTTGGTGTTAAAGAAACTGAAGTTTACAAGACCCTGAGCACAGGCAGTGTGCTAGACATATATATGAAAACTTTAGAAAGCAATATAGTGGACTAGAGTTTAGGCAGTTGTTTTGGACAGCCTCTAAAGCTTCATATCCTCAGTTGTTCAATAAAATCATGGAACAAATCAAGGCTGCAAACCCTGGTGCTTATCAATACTTGATAGACAAAGACCCAAAGACCTGGTCCAGGGCATTTTTTGAAGTAGACAGAGGGTGTGAAGCCGTTGAAAATGGATTTAGTGAGTGCTTTAACTCAGTCTTGGTGAGTGTGAGAAACAAACCCTTACTGACTATGTTAGAGGCTATCAGAGTAATTGTGATTGAAAGGATGAACACTATGAGGAAGATTTCTGCTACATGGACTGATGACATATGTCCATCAATCTTGAAGAGGATTGACTTAATGAAGAATCATACAAGGTATGACTTTTTAAAATTTCCTTTTATACATTGAACTTAGTGTTGTTAAATACTAATTCCAATAAACTTTAACTGTAGGTTCTGGCATGTTATTCATACTGGTGGAGAATCATTTGAGGTAAGATCAGGTAGTGATGCATTGAAGGTAGATTTGTCAACAAGGACATGTAGTTGTAGAATGTGGCAGCTATCTGGGCTGCCATGTGTACATGCAATTTTCAAAATCAATAAGATGCTAGAAGAGTATGTTCCAAACTGGTTTAGGAAGCACCTTTACTATGCCACATACCACAACTACCTTAGTCCAGTTGGTGACATTGATTTTTGGCATGATCAAAGTCAATTCTCTAAAGTATTACCTCCAAAGCTAAGGGTTATGATAGGAAGGCCAAGGAAGAAGAGGATTAGGGCAAGTCATGAGGATGGAAGTGGAACAAGGGTATCCAAGGTAGGTGGTCAAGTAACATGTCAAAACTATTTTCAAGTTGTTCATAACAAAAAAGGATGTAAAGCTCCACCTGTTCAAAAACCTGTTATGGAAAAGAAAAAAGCTAGAATGCCAAGAAAAGCAGATGCAACTGATGTAGGTGGGTCTGCAAACCCATTACGTGGGTCTGCAAACCCATTGGGTAGATCTGAAAACCCATTAGGTAGGTCTGAAATAGGTGTGGGTACAACTGGTATGGGTAGGTCTGGTGTGGGTAGGTCTGCAACAAGTGTGGATAGGTTTGGTGTGGGTAGGTCTGTAATAGGTGTGGGTAGAAATGCAACTAGTTTGGGTAGGTCTGGAAGTGGTGTGGGTAGGTTTGGAAGTGGTGTGGGTGTGAATGAAATTGGTTTGGGTAGGTCTAGAAGTAGTGTGGGTAGGTCTAGAACTGGTGTGGGTGTGAATGCAACAAGTTTGGGTAGGTCTGCAACTTTAACTAATGAGGAAGGTGTGAATGAGTCTGCAAATCAACATGATGATGGAATTGATGTTGGAGGGTCTGCAAATGTGTTTGTTAGGTCTGTAAGTGGTGTGGGTGGGTATGTACAAGGTACTGGTGGGAGTGGTATTGGTAGGGGTGTTGTTAGGGGTTGTGATATTCCTGGGTTGAAGTGGTCACCACCATAAAAAAGGGCATTCAATAGGGTTGGTGGTTGTAGTTTTTCAACAAGACCAAGGCATCAGAATGTTAGAAGAGGATTTGCTAGGTGGTTTGGGAATGATGATAGTGGTGGTGTAAGTTATGATATGAATGTTGATACTTAAGGAAATCAAACTTTAAGCCAAGCCATTCCATCTGACCAAGGAAGCCAAATAGAAGTGGAAATTCCTACTCAAGAGATGCCCAGTTAAGCAACCAATGATGTCCCACCAGAAGTGCAAAGGGTTTAACAACAGAGGCCAATTGTACCAATACAAAGGTTACCAAGTGAGAGGATCATGAAAATGAAATTGGCAAGAAAGGTTCATGGTGAAGAAAGCTCACAAGAAATTGCTATGCACTTAGACTAAGCTGTTACTATGTCATATTTTGTGTATTAAGCTTTTAACAGTAATCAACTTTAACTTTAGATGCCTTATTTTGTGTATTAACTTGGGCATGGAAAAACTTGCAGTATGTATGCTTCTAAACTAAAAGTCCTATTTTGTGGTATTTGACTTGGTAAAGTCAATTATCCTATCAACTTAATTGACTTTGTAAAGTAAAAGTTAATGTATGCAGCATTCACTTTCTTTATTTCTATCGTGTTTTCTTAAATTGAAAATAATACTCAACACAAATAATCTAGAAAACTACAAATTT